>CABFVX010001685.1:85605-104690 GCA_902151425.1 Timema shepardi | reverse complement strand
GGGCAAAGAGGAGGAAAGGTGTAGAAGGGTGTGACAAACTTTTGAGTTGGGGAATTTTAGGAAATGATCGGGGGAAATCGGGGAAAAAGTCGGGAATTTTATTGGTCAAGTTGAGCAGACACTACGTTAGATACACATCACCCGTACTTCCTACAATAATCTAGACGTTATAATCCATCCTATAGCTTTTCAAAATTTTGGATTTTAGTTTGTTTTAGAGCTTTAATACTGCTTTTTTTTTCCTGGTGATCCAGCCCTGACATAATTATTGGACAAACTTAATTAACGTAATTAGCTGAATGCATTGAGACAATTTTTTTTTTACAGAAGTCGCTATTTATATTTTCTCTTATGATCATCATTTTATCCAAGACCTGGTTCTATATCCGCTATCAGGGATTCGGATGTAAGATGAAGCTTCACTCCACTTCTAGTAATAACAAAAATATATATATATATTGAAGAGTCGGTGACCTGGCGGTCTAGGGGTAAGGTGTCGGACTTCTATGCTAGCGGCCGGGGTTCGATCCTCGGTCCCGGCAAAAATTTATCTAATTAGCAAACCCTTCCTTCACCTCTGACAAGATATCTTGTGAATGTGAGGAATGCCAGGCCTCCACCGTGGTTCGGATTCCACGTTAAACTTGTTAAACTGTAGGTCCTCCATTTCATCTCACAATTACTCTACCATTACACATTAGCGTAAGTGCGTATAACCCGAACGGGTAGTAAGATGCGGTGCTAATAATAATAATAATAATATAATGAAGGATAATTTGAAGTTGATGGCTACAATTTGGTATCCCACCATGTAAATTAATAGTTTCCTCCCCTCGTAAATGTCACTGGAAGTAGCCGTGAACGGAATGTTGAGGTTTGTCCTGACCAGGTTGTTAATGTCCTCAGCACCAAAAAACGCAGGATGCTGTCGAGCTTCACGGATTACTGGAACACTTCCCTGCAGGAGAACGGTTTCATAAGGTGCCCCCTGCGTGCCTGCAACTACATCAGTCTCCACTATCGAGACATGAGCACGCACTACGCCTACTGCACAGGGGTATGTCCGCCAAAGGGTGTTTCTTTCAACCAATTTAACTTTTCTAGTAAGTCCTACACTCTTAACAAAACGACCCCAGACCCTTTAAACAAAACTGGACGCATAGAAAAATATTTAAATTACGAATGTCGAATCGAGAATAAAAAGAGTTGAGTTGAGGATGTTTAATAAGTAAGAATCAGAATTATAGGAACCGCAAAATATCTGCTATCAAAACTTAATCGGGATCTGTTTTTGGCTTGTTACTTTTAAAGTCGTCGACGGTTCAGACGAACATGTGCCACGTATGCGCCCATCGCCTGGGCTCGGAGCGCGACCTCTTGGATCACATGGCAATATCCCACAGCCACACGGATCTATACAAGAGGCTGTTGGCGCAGCACAGGGTGAAGGCAGGCAAGCTGGGCCAACCCTCTCCGGTTAGAAGATTCCAGGTGTCCCCTCACTCGGCTACGCAGAACCACGACTTGGACAAGCAGAGGAGGCCATTACTATCGCCGAATAAGACCGCTGCTCCAGGCAGACTTAATACAAACCTCATCATGTAAGTACCAAATAATAAAAAAAAAATTGGTTATCTTGAGTGAAGTAAAGATTATAATTTTAAAGTAAATTTGAAATCTTTGCCAAGTACTAACTCAAATAAAATAAAAAATACTTTCAATTAACACCGCGTCTTACTACCCATTTGGTTTATACACATATGAACTAGGGTAAGTTCACTAATGGTTTCATGGAAGAGGAAGAATATATTGGAAAGATGTGTACCCACATTTGTGTAGAGAGACAGAGAGAGTGGGAAGACATTTTAGAAAAACCACCCCCACTACACTCAATCGAGATTTGAACATCGATTTCCACATCAATGGTAGTTTAGTGACCTCCCATAAGCAGCATTAAAACTCTAAAACAAATTACTCTTGAAAAATTGGATATTATTTTTTAGCGATGTGAGTCTTAAATCTCCTTGAATCCTAGAATATTGAAAATCCTTAAGGATTTGAGGGTCGGTTCCTTTTAAAAAGCATGTGGCCGTTTCCAGTAACAAGCCTGCAAAGCCAGATGACGAGTTTAAACTTTTCCGAAAACGCTCGTACTCTGCTGTCCACAAGACTTGTTGGAGGATCGCCATCGAGAGCAAAGGTTATGTCAAGTGCTTCTTCCAGAACTGCAACTTCTTGGCCCTCAACATGGAGGATATGGTGGAACACTACGGGGTCTGCAACGGGGTAAGATTTGTAATTATTTTTAATTGTACTTCAGTCATAAACCATTTTATTGTATGGGCGGGGGAAGGTTTGAAAACTTCAACCTAGCTCCAGAAACTCCTCAATTTTGATGCCATCACAATAGGGATGTATGAAGTTCACTTCTTAAATGGCATGGCAAGCCGAAATCAAAGATAAGGCTTTTATTAATGTCACATCGTGCTACTTTTAATATTTGAATTATACATTAATTGCATCTTGATAGAGAGAAATTCTTGGAGAAAAAACAAAGCCCATTATATTATTTGATATTGATAAATAAAGTTCAATATATTTTGTAGCAATAAACAAAGCCCACTATATTATTTTATAGTAATAAAAACAGCCCACTGTATTATTTTATATTAATAACCAAAGCCCGCTTTATTATTTTATAGTAATAAAAACAGCCCGCTGTATTATTTTATAGTAATAAACAAAGCCCACTGTATTATTTTATAGTAAGAAACAAAGCCCACTGACTGGGGAAAAACATTTTGAGATTTAATTTACCTTCAATTTCCGAGTCTTGAATCCAAATGTTGGAATAATTATCAACATAATAGGAAATATAAATATAATATAATAATAGAAAATACAAATAGGGACTAAATGTTAACATTCTTTTTAATAACGTTCATACATTCAGTTAAGGAAATTACTGGTTTGGAGACTGGTTGTTGAGTTCATCCAATAATTTTATTGGTTCCGAACCACAAATATTAGAGCTTCAAATCTGAAATATTCTCATCTCTTATAATCTTAGGATTGGAGTATTTGAGGGTCCCATCCAAAGTATATTTATTACTTTTTAAAACAGTAAATGGATATTGCTACTTTACAGAACGTTAAATGGTGATTCTTTCCCTTTCTTTCACAGAGTGACATGTACTCCAAATTTATGTGTCCATTCTGTAACGGAGGCTTGAAAAGTTTGGAAATGCTACACAAACACATAAGCATGGAGCACATGGAAGAATCGCATGCGTGGAACTCCGAGAGTCTCTCCAGAGAAGACCGCACCGTGACGGATTCCGTGAAGTCTGTCTGTAACTCGCTACTGTCAAAGTCCAGGGACATCGAGATAGTTCCACAAAAAGGCTCCTATATTATCTCTTTGAAGAAGGAGCCAGAAGAAAAGCGTCAGGAAACTTTTGAGAAATATGTGGACTCTGGCCCTCAGCTCAACTTTAACGCCCACCCCACGCCTGCCATCAAGAGCGAACCAGTTTACAGCGTCTTTGATGACCCCGACCAGGCTTACGAGGAGGTTGAGAAGAAATACGACGACATGACGAAAGATCCATTTCTGGTGAGAGAGGTGGACACGTCTCCTATTAAAATGGAGGATTCGGAGCAGTCCGAGTTTAAGTATTGTTACTTCAAGAGTTCGACTGATTTAAATTTAAACAAGAAGAAGGATTTGAAGATGTATCGTAGGAGGAGAAGCAATTCTACTTCAAATTCCGATTTGGATGTCCGAAATTACCTGAGGATTCCTGGCCAAAACGTGGGGACCTCTTCTAAGATCACTGCGACGTTTACCTCACCAGAAATGTAAGTGGTAAATTAATTAATCAATCTATTTGTTAGTTAGATTGACCCTAGGCAAGAAACAACTCCTGGATAGCTCAGTGAACCGGAGTATTGGCGTGTAAGCCAAAGGATTTGGGTTTGATTACTGTGTTGAGGTGTCAATTTTCAATTTTAAGACTAGGAAATGTACTTGTTTTATGAAGAACCATACCACTTACGATTTATAAAAGGTTTTATATCATAAATTAAAAGTTGATAAAAATAATGTTCATTTAGACTGAAAATGACCTGCAGGACAGGGCTTGAATCTCGCTAGGGTCTAATGAGGGTGGTTTTACCTAAATAGTTTCCCACTAACCTCGTATACAAATAAGTGTAGACTACCTATAAAATGCTTCTTTTCTCATCGCTAGCTTAGAGTTTTTTTTTACATCCACTATTGTTTACAGCCTGGGTCAATTTTTTATTCAAGCCATATGTTTTCCACTACTGGCTCAGTAGGTCGGTTGTAGATTTATATGCTAACTTAAGATTAGGACAAGCACAAAATATCCAGTCCCCAGCCGTTAATTTATTACTGTTAAAGGGCAAACCCACATTTCACCACATTTCGGCCATGCCGGGAATTGAACCCGGGACCCTTAGATCAGTAGACAAACATGCTACCAACTGAACTGAAAATGTATTATTCTTAAATATCTATTTTTTAAGGAAAAACCTCATTTCGCTTATTTTTAGGTATTTTGTATTTTTTTTCACTGTAAAAGCAATATGGTGTTTGTTCATGTTTATATGTTTTCCGGCCGGGGTTCAATCCTCAGTCCCGGCACAGATTTATCTGATTACCAAACCCTTCCTTCACCTCTGACAAGACATCTTGTGAGTGTGGGGAATGCCAGGCCCCCACCGTGGTTCGGATCCCACGTTAAACTGTAGGTCCTCCATTTCATCTCACAATCACCCTACCATTACACATTAGCGTATGTGCGTATAACCTGAATGGGTAGTAAGACGTGGTGCTAATAATAATAATAATAAATTCTCAAGTAATAAATATAAAATACCAATTTGGAAACAAAAAAATTCAATCTTATTCATTCTCTCAAATGTAAACACAACTCCTAGTTTATCTTGTGAATGTGGGGAATGCCAGGCCTCCACCGTGGTTCGGATCCCACGTTAAACTGTAGGTCCTCCATTTCATCTCACAATCACCCTACCATTACACATTAGCGTATGTGCGTATAACCTGAATGGGTAGTAAGATGCGGTGCTAATAATAATATATGTTTTCTATCCGCCTTTCCTTTAACTTATATCTTAAATATTTACTTTTTTTCACAATTGACTCTCATTAAAACCAGGTCAAACACAGTGAGTTAGTTCTTTACCATTAATCTTGGGTTATGGTAAATACCGTTCATATTCTGTACTTTGATTGGCTATAATAATAAAACTGTAATATTGAAGTTGGTAGTAATAATCCTGCAATACATTACTTATCAAACAGTTTTGGTTAGGTAAGGTAAAGTTTATGTTTATTGGCTCTACACAACTTAAAACTGTTTTAGGGATCGTTCATTTGAATTGAGCGACGAGAACCAGCCTCAGGATCAAAGTAAGTATGAAAGTGATATTTTCAAACATTTCTATTAATTATATTTCAATAATTTAATACAAGTTTATCAACGATTCAGTTTGAGAATAATAACTAAGAGCAGTAATGCCATGTAGATTGATAAGAATCTAATTAAAAACCTGAATATTTGTAAATTTGGGACTTTAAAATGCATTATTTAAATTTAAATAGTAGGCCTTGCATAAAAGGATAAGCTGACTGAAAAACTAAATTTGAGTTGAATCCACTATTTTACGAATTCGAATTTCCAGTTTATCTTCAAATCCCGAATTTGAATGTTATTATAGAAAAATTTGAACCTAAGAGGAAATATAAATATAATAGAATAATATGAAATACAAATGGTAACAAAATGTTAACACTCTTTCTTGTAATACATTCATTATAATATTCATACGTTGGGTTAAGTGTTAAATCACTGCTCTGGGGTCCGATTGTTACTTTGAGCCTATAATTATAATTGGTTATGAACTACCAATAAGTAGTATTAGAATTCTATATCAAATTTCACTTGAAAAGTTTAAAGAGAAAAAAAATCTTTCCAAGCCTTAAGGATTTGAGTCTCGAATATCCTTGAGGATTCCAGGGCTCATCCCTAACTTTAATATTTTAAATCCAGTTATCATAATTTATATTTCAGATTACTTCATATAATTTCATAAGAATATTAATTTGTACTGTACATATCAGTTCAGAATGGCAATTATTGAACTTAAATTGTATTCCACAAAATAATCATTTGTCTCTGTATTGAACATTTTGAGTTTTGCCTTTTTATCTACCTATTTCCCCCTATCCTCCCCCACCATCTGTTTGTCCTCTATCAACTATTTTTCATATACATTTTGTTTGTTTTTTCCAAACAGGCCTATCAGCGGCATCTGAATTGTATCAACAAGATTTTTTTCATACGAACATGAATGAAAAAACAAATTATTTTGAAGGAAAGGAACCTTCTCAACAGGTTTTGGAGGGAGAAATTAACAGCAACGTCGGTACAGGAATAACAATGACACAAACCACGACAGAACCACACCGTTTTTCCGAACTAGAATCAAGAAGCGTAGAAATTAAGCAAAAGGTTTCTCAAGGAACCAGTCCTGACGGTGTTAATCTTGAAAGAGAAATACGCCTTCTCGCATCTCTTCCGGCAGAGCTGAGCGAGGTATATGTGTCAGAACCTCGTTTGGTTCAAGAGACAAATGATCTCGTGGTTTCCGCACAGACTCCTTTGGTTGAAGAACCGCACATTGAAGCGGTGGAACAAACCGAGTCGATATCGGACATTAAAGTTGGAACCATCAACTCTTCCGAGGAGTTAGATTCTTCATTTTCCAAAAGTCCTACTTGCCTGTTTGGGCAGCCAGCACAAGGGTTTGTTGACAATCGTGGATTGTCTGATGATAACCAAAGGACTTCAGAGCAAGAACTCATGGAACTCGACGTGGAGAATGTGTTAACGGAGATTCCAGAAACTGGTGAGAAAAATAACAGTAAAGTCACACCTTCGTTTGACGAAGACATGGTCCACTTTACTGCCGAAAACCAACTCTCAACTTTAAATAAAACAGATCAACAAGTAGACCAAACTGTCCTTTTAGAACACATAAGAATAGGAGATGTTGATTCTTCTGATAAAAAGCAGCTCCAAAATATTGAAACGGAACAAATTGCGATTGCTCAATCCTCGACAATTTCAAAATATGAGCCCGATATATTGTTAGGAGCCCTACCTAAACCACAGAAAGTAGACGGAACACAACTTGATAACGAGCAGAGTGATTACACGACTGCTCAATCCTCAACAATTTCAAAACATTATCCTGATATATCTTTGGATGCCTTACCCAAATCAAAAGGAGACGAAACACAACTTTATAATAAGCAGAGTGTTTACATATCAAAAACACATATCTCCGAGTCTTTTGCAGAAAAACAGCCGATATATTCAAATAACTGTCCATTGGGTGGTTCTTTGTTAGGTGTCGAAAACTTTCACACAGAAGCCAATACGGGTGTTTTGAAAAGAGCCCCCAGTCTGCCAGATCTAGCTTCGATTGAAAACAAGTACATAGAACGTACATTGAATAGAAGCACCAGTTTACCAGATATAGTTCTTTTGTCTGTGGACAGCGAAACCGAACGCAATGCTGGAACATATGACTTGAAAAACGTGTCCACTCCACTGGACGGAAACAAAAAAGTCAAACAACGATTGTATTTATCAACTTCTGTTTCGAAAAGAAGCATCAGTTTACAGGATTTGGTTTTATTGCCAGAAGAAAATGAAGTTGAACCAAGATTGAATAAGAGCTTGAGCCTACAAGATTTGGTTTCGCTCGCCCAACACATTGATTTTGAAAAGGCAATAAATAAAGGACACATAACTTTGGATGAAAGCATTAGGGTGAATGGTTTAAATTATTGTACCTTGAACGACAAAGTTGAACAAGAAAAACCCGGAGTTCCTTGTACGTTAAAAAGAAGTGACAGTTTGAAAGATTTAGTTCCGACTATGGAGAACAAAGTCGTACTCCCTGAATTGCATGGCTGTGCTGATCTACTAGACGTGGCTTTCACGAGCGCAAACCATAAAACTGGATCGACAACAAGATCCTTACTTTCGAAAAAAAGTGTCAGCCTACAAGATCTTGCATTAAACTTTAAACCCAACGATGTTGGGCACAAAAATTATAAAGGAACTTCTCAGTTGAATAGAGGTGTGAGTCTGCAAGATCTAGTCTTGATGACCGGAATCAGTAAAACGGAACAAGGACTAAATACAGAGCCATATGAGTTGGAACAAAGTGTAATTCTTCAAGATTTCGCCGTGCCGAATGAAAACCTGGCCGGCCAGGAGATAATATTGGAAAATGAACGAATGCAACAACCACAGATTAAACCGTTAACAGACCCTACAGGGAACCAAAAAGAATCGCTTCTTAATGAACCATCCGAGACTAATGTTCCAATTGAGTCGGCTAATTTTAAAACAACTGGTACTGGAGAGATTCAAAATCATCTGCTTGGAGATAGCATCAGCAGTAGCCCAAACATTGAAAGTGCCGGTTTGGAAGTTGAAATGTCTCAACAAATCCTCACAGAAATCACTTCACACATCGAAGACACGCGTCTACTGGAACAGTTACAAGACATAAGTTTACACGATAGTGGCCTACACCTAGGCGCCATTGTATCGGAAAGTTCCTCAGGAAAACAGAAAAGCGTGTATTCGAATAGTGAACTTTTGGAGATTTTGCAAGGGGATATAGATGTTCCTTATCAAGAAAAGCAACCAGAATTGTTTGGCGGCATTCAAGAAATTGGTTCAGACGTTAGGACGACAAGCACTGAAGTATCGCAGTTGAAATCCTCTTCTATCGTAAACACGTCTGACGAGGAACTGTTTAAAGATGGCTGTTTTCAAACCAGAATTAGCGGTTTGGAAATGGAGTCTGGCTTGAGTGTTAATAATAAAGATGTCTCCTCACTGTCGGAAAACGTCGAAGATTTGCTATCGTCGGTAGATAAAATAAATGATTTCATACAAACCCCCAATGGTCAATGTTTGCAAACTAATAAAGATGTAACGACTGGTCCACCAAACGAAACATCAAAGTCTAGCAAAGAGATAATTGATAATGATCAACATGAACTCGCTCACAAGCCTCTGGCCGTGATGTGTACATCTGATGATATTTCAAAACTTGAAGAGCCAGAGTGTGATATAAATAGAACTTGCAAGACTCTTCTTGAGTTTTCTGAAAGTTCAGGTGTGGAAGATACAACATGTAATCACCCAAAACTTGGACAAATAATAAAACTGGGTCTTGGCAAATTTCCCGCTGATAATCCCCAACATGGAGAATCTATAAAGTCAGAACTTGCAGCAGATATAGTTGATGTTCCCGCAGGGGATAGAACAGAACCACATTGCGATAAAGATCTAGGAGGTGAGCCAGAGATTGGTATTAAATTGGGCACTTCGGTAAATGCACTGAATCTACTGTCGGAACATGAAGGGGAAGAAATACCACAACTTGGCAAAGAAAGAACTGGCAATACACCGCTTGTAAGATCTACAAAACAAGAACCACCAGAAATAGTGGTCAGTGTTTTGCCCAAAAGTGAAATCGCAACGGAACCAGAGCTTGAGGAAGATAACACTTACGGTGCACAGCCTGAAAATACTTTAGAATCAGGACCTTCAGACGATTCTGTCCCAGTTTTGCCGAGTCCTCGAATAATAAGGGAACCGTCTCTCGACGGAAAGAAGGAACTAGACGAGTCAAAGGAACCGATAGGCGCCTCTGGTTTTCAAACAAAGAAAACGGAAGTTGTGAATGTTAAAAAGTCGAGCCTTAAAACAACACATCCAAAGAAGTTGGATAAAACGGTTATAACAAATATAGCTACACAAAGAAAAGGGCTCAAACCCGTGAAGCAACTGGCAAGCAAAGCGAACGGTTCGAAACTGAAAGAAGATTCGCAAACTGGTGAAGGTACAGAAGGTAACAACTTACTTCATCAACAAGCAGCAAGATATGATAGTCAAACAATTAGCAGTCCACAATTACAAAAAACTACTGAAATACAACTTTCGGGAGATGGAAGTGCAGTCGAGATTAAAGAAAACAAGGAGTCCCTTTATAAGATTATCCCAGAAGGGAATATGGACACGTCCACCACTGTCTTAAGCTTACAACTTAAAGAAAGTGACTTGCAAAGTTCGGGTGAGCTTCACGGGGAAAGGTGGACCAAAGTTCTTACAGAGTCCTCTGACAATCTGAAAGAAACACAAAACTTAGGTAATAAGATTAAGATTCTAAACCCAGGTGATGTGAATGTAGACAAAACATTGCGCACAACTACAGAAAAGGACGATAACTATCATGGATCAAAATCAAAAAATACAAAACTTTCAAGTAGGATTAAATCAAAGGTTCGGAGAGCAAACAATCCAAAAGGAATCGACCCTAAACTTTCAAGAAGGCTCTTACTTAAGACTCGGTTAAAGAATAAATCGTTTTTAGCAAAACTAAACAAATCAAGATTGAAGCACCGAGAAAAATATTCAGAACTTATAAAGAGTAGAACAAAAAGTTTGTCTGTTCCTATCGTTGTTAACGCAGGGGAAAATCTCCATAGTTCGAACTTACCACGGAGTAACACACAGCCTGATAATTATGAATCCTCAGCTTCTAAAGCTCAAAGTATGACGCTTGTTGCTGGGCAATCCCCCGGCCAAAACCTGGCTCCTTTAGTAATCTCCGTTTGTGAATCGACGCTGGACAAACGCCTGCATCAAGAAACTGAACAAGTTTCTTGTACTCTTGGGAAGGAAACATCTGGACCTATTCTGTCGGAAACAAGGGGGGATGTAGCTGGTGTTTCCCCCAAAGTTGAAGAGTTGATGACCATAGTTTTACAAAATTCAGATGGTGAAACCATTGTTAATTTACCAAACGTGATTGCGGCAATACCCATGATAGATACAACCAACAGAAAGAGGAAACAAAACTCAAACACATACACACCCACACTCAACACTACTCCTGAAGCAAGCGCAAAACCGAAACATGAAAGCGTCGTAGGAGAGATTCGGGATAAGGCTATGACTGGGACTGAAATGTTCTACTCAGAGAATAAACTGCCCAAGAAGAAACGGAAATTAGCAAAGATTGTGGGAGCCAATGGGGAGGGTGAAACTACCATGGATTCGACAGACACTACAAACAGAGAAATGGATACAAATATAACTGAAAGCTCGGAAAATCAAATCCACACGCTTGAGGCGCTTGAATCAAGTGATCAAGTAGTCTCCAACACCGCTGAGTCCGCCAAAACCCTACTCCCTGATAAAGATGGTGATAATAGTACACCACATGATCTCGTTGATAACTTGGAGGGTAACACAACAAAGGGGACAGTCACCCTAAAAAAAACAGGAGACCGCAACGTTCCCGAACAACCAAAGAAAAACCATGTCGACAAACTGTCGAGCGAAAAATTGTGTCAGTTGGACGGTTCGAATACGAGTGACAAAGAGGATGATTCACATTTCGACGACACAGAACTCGATAGTGATGCCAAAAGTCCCGTTGACAACATGTCGAATGTAGCAAAGCAGAAGGAAGTTAAAGGGATCAGGTCGACCGCACAAAGGTTGCACAAAATAGACGACGGCTCATCTACTTCTAATGCAGGTGAAATACATTCTAAAATAAAAGACATGGGTGCTGTCAGTAAAGTGATAGATTGTACTTCTGAAACTGTTGCTAAGAGTAACTCATCGTCAAACAAAGGTGAAACGGCTGGAAATAAGAGAAAGAAAAGGTCAGAGGGGACCAATAAAAATGATAAGTCACTGACGCCTACTTTCAAGAAAAAGTTAAAGAAACATTCCCATTCAAATGTTGAAGGGGAGACTAACAGATTTCAAAATCCACAATCTGATAAGAGATTAAAGTTTGTCGCCAAACTTAAAAGAAAAATATTATTCAAGGATGATGGATCTTATCTAGGCAAAGAACAACAGCATAATATAGAATCTACATCCTCGTCAACCAATCCGACTGAAGGAAGACCAGTAAATATGGCTGATAACTACACAGAGTTAAAAGTCGGGGCAGCCGATTTTTCCCAACCCGAAAAAGAAATAACCAATCAGAAGCAAACAGAGGAAACCATGTCAAACTCTGAAAGTGAAATTCCAAAGAAAAGAAAAAAGATGTTGAAATGTAACGAAAACAAAGTGTCTTCGACTACAGTGGCACCTTGCGGTCGAAATGATAACCTGTCTGATCCCAGTGCTGGGAGCCAACCGCTGGAGGCAAACTTCCCACTCCCAAATACCTCGGTTAAAAGTGAAGAGGGGACTAGACCTGTCCATCAAACCATCCAAGAGATCAACGTATCTATTTCGAGCGGCCAAGAACACAGTCCTGTCGATCTCAAGCTGGAAACAGAAACCTGCGGAAACGACACAGATTCGCGTGAACAGGATCTACCTCGGCGCCCGGTGTCCGACCCTACAACAAGCCCCGGAATTCTAATGGATATTAAAAGAGAAAGGGTTAAGTCACCCGATCCTGAAATCAAAAAGGGGGATGATCTACCGATTGCTGTCCCCAAACGTCGTGGCAGAAAAAAGAAAATTAAAATTGATCTTGACCTCGTGGAAAAAACTTCAATAAAAAGTAAAAACTCTGACGTCAGTGACGAAGATGGGAAGGAAGAGGGGACCGACGAAGACGAGAAAACGTACGTTGTGTACACGAGGAGCGGACGTAAAACCACCATGAGGGGCAGACGCCCGGTGGCGAGATCTGAGAAGGACGAGGACGAGAGGGACACCGACCAGCAAACGGCCGCTCCTGTCGTACGTGGCAGAGGTAGAGGGAGGCCGCGGGGTCGACCGAGAGGCAGAGGTCGAGGTAGGGGGGCGGTGAACTCGTCTGGTTTAGCAGTTATCACGCCAGGAGCAGAGGAGTTCCTAGATTCAAGTTTAGAGGATGCGATGAGCGCTGTCGCACGACTGCAAGATGACAGCGGGGTCGGCAAACCTCATCTATCCGCAGCGTATCTAGCGCTGCAGAAGAAACGAATGAAGAGGAAGAAGAAGGGCAAGAGAACTGGTAGGAAGTCGACCGGACCACTCCTTCGGTACGACGAGATGTCCGAGAGCGAGATGGATCTAATGGTAACTTAATATTTCATCCTTATTTGTAGTGCGATATTTGCCTGCCGCATTGTTCTACTCGGTTGTTCTACCTTTATTGGATAAACAAAAATGTTTATTTACATCGTGGGGTGAAGTCGTTGAAACAATAAATTATTGGTGACCTGGAGGTCTAGGGGGTAAGGTGTCGGACTTCTGTGCTGGCGGCCGGGGTTCAATCCTTGGTCCTGACAAAGATTTATCTGATTACCAAACCCTTCCTTCATCTCTGACAAGACATCTTGTGAATGTGAGGAATGCCAGGCCTCCACCGTGGTTCGGATTCCACGTTAAACTGTAGGTCCTCCATTTCATCTCACAATCACCCTACCATTACACATTAGCGTAAGTGCGTATAATCCGAACGGATAGTAAGACGCGGTGCTAATAATAATAATAATTAGCATAAGTGGTACATATGCTTATAAACAGAAAAATCCATTAATTACTTGTCCGGGGTCTTACTGTTAAGTTGGTCCTATAATTATTGTTGGAACTGAACCAACAATAAACAGTATTAGTGCTCTAAAACAAATTACAATTCAAAACTTTGAGAGAAACATTGTTTTTATACCTTGTCTTGAATCCGATTATTCTCTCAAATCCTCGAATATCTTTAAGGATTCAAGGATTAGAAGGTCACATCCTGAATAAGTGATAAACTATCTCAAATTAATTCAGAGTCGAGTCCTATCCTACATCTGTTTAGTCGTATACAACGATTTCCGGTCTGTGCTTCCTTAAATGTGTTGCGGTTTGCCTCCCAACAGGGGAAGTGCGCCAAGTGTCACAAGGAGATGCTGAAAGGAGATTTCCTGAATCACAGCTTGCACAAACACACTGGCATGGCCTGGATGGAGGGAGAAGAACCCTTTGTGAGTACAAACGGTTCCTTTAACTCCTCGTATCTGAAACTAGGTCTGAGCGGGCGGAGAATTATATGTGTTTTATTAAACTATTGCCATGGCTGACCCCTTGGCTTAGTGGTCATTTTCTCTGGCTACTAATCTAGAGGTCTCGGGTTTGATTCCCGATGGTACCGTAGATATTTCTCCTAAAGGGAATTTGTTCCTCTAGTCACTATGGTTTGGTTAATTAGGCTTAAATTTGGTTTTTAAGATATCCACCGCTCCACGCATTCGTAATGACCAAGGCTCGGATGTTTATGACCTAGAAATCGCGGAATATTCCCTTAAAAACCAACTTACAGCCTAAATTGTAATAAATATGTCCTGAGCCGCTTTGGTGTCCTCATGGTCTAACACATCACTCTTGCAGCAGACTCGACTGACGATGACGAGGTCAAGGCTCGAGTCTCGGTCAAATGCGCTGAGGGTTCTTTTTCCATATTGGTTTTCCACACTCTCTTTCCATGCGAAAGCTGGTACACTTGCTCTAAATATAACCTTCCTAATATCTAAAACCATTAGTGTAATTAGTACTTTAGTGTTTAACCCGAATGGGTAGTATAACACTGTGCTAAAAACAAATATTTTGCCCTAAAAATGTATGTTAATGATAGTTTGAATTGAAAGAAATTATCTGACAAATCTTTTAACTATTGCTCTGAAAAATTTTTCTTTTAATTAACGATATTGCTGAGCGATTAAACTGATGGATGATGTAGCCTAACACAACACAAGTGTGCTATAAGAGCCTTTACAAGCAGAACAAGAATTAAATGGAGTGGAATAGTTCTACGAAGCGGTCAGTGTTAACCTTCCTCCCCCTGTCCCCCATCCGCACTACGGGGATACGCTCTCAAAGTCAACCTCGATTTCTCCGGAGAAGGTCTCTTTCGAACAGGTATAGACTACTTGAACAGGTTGTCTAGTGCCCTGAAAAGCCTGAAAAACAAGGAAAAGTCAGGGAATGTTCTTGAATATCTGGCATTTTGACATATTCACTATAAAAAAAATCACGCAGCTTTAATTTACAATACTAAAACTAACATATGTGATAAACTTCCGAGCCCTAATAATTACTACCATCACGTCTCATTTCTGGAACTATGTGCAGACGACCTCCAAGGTATACCCAGGGCAACTTTTTGTTCCCCGTCGAGCAGCTAAAAGTCTAAACACACGGCAACTGAACCAGACACTGCAACTATTTCCGCAGCGCGGCTGACCGTGATAGTTTCGAACTTTAATCAAACACATTTTGGTATTTTTAGGATTTTGAAGATGAGAGGATATTGACGTACGTTGTGACGCGGGCGTGGAAGATGAAAATACCTCTTCGGTGCGAGTTTTGCCTCGAGTTCAAAAGGAGTGTTGTGGGGTTCATTAGCCACATCCAGTTCTGTCAGAAGACTTCAGAGGTGAGCCAATATTTCACACACCTACTTATATCTCTCGCTTTATGAGGTACACATATTTATATCTCTTTAAGGGAAACCTCTGGCTTTATGAGTTGCACACCTATTTATGAAATAATGAATGGCACAATAGCTCAAAGTTAAAATATATATTTTGAAATATCTCCCAATCGTTCTCTGTATATAATCAAATATGTTTCTTGGCAAATGCAAATCGATATTCTCTGGGTGCCAATAGGAAGTGTTTATACTCACCAATGTAAGAGGGAAGGTGTTAGCAGTAGAAAAAACACGAAGCCTCACAGGGTGAGCTATTAATTTTCTTCCGTCTTATTATTTTGTACGGTGGCGTCTTAGTCTGATTGTGCTCTGAGTACTTGGTGCGTCCGATTAAATTGCTTCATCAAATATCTTCACATTCACTAAATTGGACACAACGTTAAGGTGGGCCATATTTTGGTACTCTATTTTGGAAGCCTTACATAACCCTAAGGATTCTGTGTACCGATCGAACCCCTATCCGCTTGTACCGGCTACCGATGTGGTTCCAGGAGCGTGACGCCATGATGATGGCGTGCGACATCTGTGGCCGGGTGATGATGCCGTCCAGTCTCAAGGTGCACCTGCCGACCCACCGGATTAGTGAGACCGCTAAGTTTTCAGAAGAGATTCAGACCAAAACGGCGCCGACTGGCAAGAGAGCGGCAGCTGCCAAGTAAGTTTGTTTGTGTTTCACACCCTTTTCAGGCCCTCAAATCCTTAACGATATTTGAGATTCTGAGATTCAAATCCTTAAAAAAATTTTTTTTTTTTTTAAATTATAAATTAAAATTTATGTTATAGCTCTACTACTGTTTATTGATGGTTCAAAACCAATTATAATTATAGAATGAACTCAACAACCAGGCCCCAGACCAGTAGGTTGCACTTAACAGAATGTATGCATGTGATATAAAAACAAATGCTAACATTTATTTACTAGTTGTATTTTCTATTATATTATATTTCCTCTTATGGTCATAATTATTCCAAGATTCAGTTTCGAGATTCGGGATTCAAAGATAAATTGAATATTTAGATCTGTAAGACGGTGGATTTGACCCAACTCTATTTTAAAACTTTTCTTTTTTACAAGTGGGACAGTAGTTGTAGAACGAATTCTTGGTTTTTAGGGGTGTGCGATTGTTGAAAACTATGATTTGGCTTTAAAAATATATCAGTTTCAATTTTACTTTGTTGAAAATTTAAACCTTAGTCAACACTGATTATATTTATAAGTCATAATAACATAGAAAGTTAACCTTTTTTTTTTACTCATAATTTGCTGTCTAACATGACATGTTTTTTCTCATATTTGGAAAAAAGTACTAGAAAGATGAATAGAAATATATAAAAGGGAACAAACAAAAAATGATTGAAAAGGATTTTGCAATTCAAGTTTTGAATTTCAGTGAAAATATCTTTCACGCGGCTCTAATTCAAAATTATGCTGACCATATTTAAAATATGTATACCAGTGAGTAGTACCAAGTTTTTCCAACATTTAGTTAACTTTTTAAATTCAAAACTTTCACTATTTGATTCAAAAATATTAATAATCATTAAACCACTATTCTCACATCCATAATAAATAAACATAATATTTTTTTCAAGCGATACAAACACTAACAAAAAAATATTTAATCCTTTACTCGACTTTAAAAATATCTAATAGTATTCAATTTGGGTTGCTTCAAATTAAAAAAAAATTGACCTTGTTGCCTCCACGCTACCCTCAGCCTCCCCACTTTCGTCGCCCTTTAAGGATGTTTGTTGTGTTGTTGCAGAGCAATCAGCAAACTTCAGGACTTCGTCCAGGAGGAGGGAAATGAACCCGAGGAAGATCAAGGAAACGAGAAAAAAAGAACAATCTCCCCAAATTTTGTGAGCCAATTTCGATATTAGCACATTCTCAAAACTGAGCACTTGCTGACAGATCATTTATGCGGAGCTGGGCCTTTGCCGATCGGCCGTCAATGGCTAGGTTCATCATTTGTATTATTTAAAGAGTATATAATTTAGTTGTCTTTTTAAGCTTTTTAAACGAAGAGACAGGACAGACTTGACAAATATTCAACATTTTGCTGATATCACCGTGTGAAGAAAATTAAACTCTATGTTTCTACTGGAGCAATATTTTATTTATTTTGTTATAATAAATATTTTGATATAAAAACTGCTTTTTCTACATCCACATCTTAAATAAAATTCTAAATCTGAGGTTGAATGCATGCAAAAATATTGAAATTAAAACTTGTGTGAAATCAGAATCCAAAATTTAGGTTTAAATTCAATGATTGGAATCAATAAAAAAAAAATACGAAATATATCTAGATAAAAGTTTCAACATACAATACAAATACACATAACTTTTTTAAAAATTATGTAATTAAATTTATTTAGATTAAAGCACTAGAATGAGTGAATTATTAAGTTAGGAGGGATAGTTGCCATCCCATTTACCTGAGCGATACCGATGTATAAACTGTCAAGATAAAACACTAATAAACACATTTTGAAGGCAAGTTTTCATTGCCACAAACTCTATGAACCCGAAGAAGCTCTCTGGGGCAATGAAAACTCGCCTTAAAAATGTGTTTATTAGTGTTTTATCTTGACAGTTTCTACATCAGTATCGCGCAGGCAAGTGGGCTGGTGACTGCCCCTCCTAACGTGAGCCTTTATTATTTATCAGTAATTGATTGTTAATACCATCTTTTCCCATTTTATGGTTCAATATATCAATACACAAGGGCTGGGGCCCTCGAATTCTTAAGATTATTCGAGATACGGCAAAATCTTAAAATCAAGTCTCAAATCATTTAAAAAAAAAAAATATTTTTTGATTGAAATTTGTTTTATAACTCAAAATACTTCTTATTAAAGGTTCAGAACCAATAATTATAATAATAGGATGAACTTAACAACCAAACCCCAGACCGGTGATTTAACACTTAGATGAATGTATGAATATTATAATAAATTGATTATAAGAAAGAATTTTAACATTTAGTTACTATTAGTTTTTTATATTATGTATTTATATTTAGTATATTTCCTCTCTTGTTTATAACTCTTTCAGGGATTAAGATTCGAATTAAATATTTGGGATAAATTGGAGATTTGAATTCGAGAGGATTTGTAAATTAGTGGATTCGACTCAATTCTATAAAAACAACTTTCCCTCCGCTCGACAGCCCGAATGTTTATATTATTACACACTAAGGGGGTCCAATGTGTTACGTTGATTTATTAACTTGTCCTCAAGGCGGTCGACATGTACACTGCCAACACCACTGAACTCGAGAAGCGCCACCTCACCACGTGGAAGCGACACATCACCATCAGCGGGAAGGCCACGTGCCGCAATGTGGCCTGCAAGTTCGAGTCGGGGAAACTCGACGAGCTAAAGAAGCATTTCCTTTCTTGCCCACACTCTCAAAAGAAGGTAAAGTAGGGGTGTGCCAAGTTTTGAAAACTTTGACTTTGATTTGGATATTTTGAAAGTTTGGTCTAGCTTTAAAAAA
>CABFVX010001685.1:65731-85532 GCA_902151425.1 Timema shepardi | reverse complement strand
CCCCCCCCCTCCCCCTTCAACACACACACAGGAAAAGAAAACAAATCAACTGTCTGTTCTTCCTCACTCTCTTAATATTACCAACAGACAAATGTCTCGACCCTAAAATGCCTCAAATCCTTAAGGATATTCGATATTCGATGATTCAATCAAATCTCAGATTCGAGACTCATATCCTTATTTTTCTATTTAAATCAGTTTCATAGCTCCAATACTGCTCTTTGGTTGCTCTAAATCAATTTTAATTATAGGATGAACTTCACAACCAGGCCCCAGACCAGTAATTTAACATTTAACTAAACGTATGAATGTCATTATCAATGGATCATGAAAAATAATGTTAGCATTTAGTCAATATTTGTATTTTTTATTATATCTTGTGTTTACACTTGTATTAATAATTTTTTCAAGATTATGATTCAAGATTCGGGATTAAAAGGTAAATTGGAGATTCGGATTTGAGATTTGGGATTCAAAGGTAAATTGGAGATTCAGATTTGGGATTCAAAGGTAAATTGGAGAGTCAAATTTGAGATTCGGGATTCAAAGGTAAATTGGAGAGTCAGATTTGAGATTCGGGATTCAAAGGTAAATTGGAGATTCGGATTTGGGATTCAAAGGTAAATTGGAGAGTCAGATTTGAGATTCGGGATTCAAAGGTAAATTGGAGATTCGGATTTGAGATTCGGGATTCAAAGGTAAATTGGAGATTCAGATTTGGGATTCAAAGGTAAATTGGAGAGTCAGATTTGAGATTCGGGATTCAAAGGTAAATTGGAGAGTCAGATTTGAGATTCGGGATTCAAAGGTAAATTGGAGATTCAGATTTGGGATTCAAAGGTAAATTGGAGAGTCAGATTTGAGATTCGGGATTCAAAGGTAAATTGGAGATTCGGATTTGAGATTCGGGATTCAAAGGTAAATTGGAGATTCGGATTTGAGATTCGGGATTCAAAGGTAAATTGTTGATTCGGGCTAGAGATTTGGATTCGTAGAGTAGTGGTTTCAACCTCCTCTATTGTTAATGTTTCTCCTATTTCAGGGTTTCTACTGTAAAATGTGCAAGTTCTACAGTGAGGCAGAGTCCGTGATGGAGAAGCACGTTACAGGTGTTCACAATAAAGCACACAGCGGGGACGAGGTGGACGACGACGATGACGACTACAACTCCAACATTTCCGAGGCCGAGATTGAGGAGGTCCAGGAGAAGATTCCCAAGGTCAAGACACCATCCGTGGTGGAAATCCGCAACTTTAAAAACAGTAGGTGGCTTGGGTTTTTTTTTTCAGGTGGGCCAGTCAAATATCTGTGGTTGAATTTCAGGGTTCTGGGGGAAGGCCATACAACTCAAAACACCTTAAACAATGTGCTAGATAAACTAGAGAGTTACTATTTATGTTTCTCTCATTTAAACAAATTAAGAATGGTGCCCAACAGTGATTTTAAACAGTTTAAAAGGACAAGGCCTACACATTTACCAGAAAACTGTAGGCCTTGTTATAGTTCACAACCAAAACACATAATTATGAAATGTTCACAGTTTATCAGTTTCCTTCTTCAGCAGAGGAGAGTAGAATAGTCCAGTCTGTGTTTTACTCTTTAAGTGTATTTTTAAAACTTTTTTAAGCGGTAAATAGCATCATCTATTGTAGAGATTATAAACTATTTCAGTGTTTACAGATATAACCACAGGTAATTCTTAATGTTACATAATTTATTATGTATTGTATAAGGGTGTGATTATAGGCAACACTAGGGTTTTATAAAGGATGTTTTTGAGAGAAAAAAAGGGCGGTCTATTTTCGGGTCAATAGGGTAAATTCCAGAACTTTAATTTCTTGAGAGGTAAGAATCAATATAATATGGAATGATGGTTATTAAGTTGTGTGATCATGTGGTGCGTTTGGGTGATGACGAGTGTGTACACAATACCTTAGTTGGGAAACCTGTAGAAACAAGACCCCTTGTGAGAATGAGATGTCGACGGGGGGATAGTGTTTATCATTATTAGCACCGCGTCTTACTACCCGTTCGGGTTATACGCACCTACGCTAATGTGTAATGGTAGGGTGATTGTGAGATGAAATGGAGGACCTACAGTTTAATGTGGAATCCGAACCACGGTGGAGGCCTGTCATTCCCCACATTCACAAGATGTCTTGTCAGAGGTGAAGGAAGGGTTTGGTAATCAGATAAATCTGTGCTGGGACCGAGGATTGAGATAGTGTTAAAATGAAGTATGTTGTGTATCAGGTTAGTAGTTGTATGGCATTGTCTCAGGATAAGTTTGAACGGCTGTTCTGAACTTTTCAGTTACTTGAGGTGGGACGGAAGGGACACGAGAAAATGCCAGTTTTTTTTTTTATTATGGCAAAACATTGTTTTGAACAAATAAAATAAAATATTGCCCCAGTATAAACATAAAGAGTTTAATTTTCTTCACACGTTGATATCAACATTTGTTGAATATCTGTCGTGAGCACGGTGATTATCTAACAAACTTTTTAAATGAAGAGAAAAAGTTGTTGTTAAATTCCAGAACACCCTCGACAGATATTCAAGAAATGATGTGGTCACTGTGTGAAGAAAATTAAATTCTATGTTTGTACTAGAGCAATAGTTGATTTATTTTAGCAAAAAAAAAGTTTTGCCATAAAATTTGCAAGGACACTGGGATTTTCTCGTGTCCCTCACCATAATTTGTCGATATTTTGTGGTCAACAGGACTAGGGGGTAGTAAGATCCCTTGGTGTCGCCCTCTTGGTTACTCACCTGAAAGAGTAATCTGTTTTTGTTAAACTATTATCATCTAGTAAACTTGGAAAATATGTGTAACTTTAAACTAAGAAAACATTGGTTCTTCTGATAACATGGTAACTCTCATCCTTTGAAAGAGTGGTTTTTTTTCCAGGGGTGTACAGTAAGATGAAGTTCCTGGTGAAGCAACGAAGCGGATCAGTTTACGGAGACAAACCTTATATGCCGACTATCAATTGGACCTTGAACTAGTGAGTGTATGGCTTTACATGTTGACTACTTTCTAGTCCGTTGTTTCAATTCAAAGTAAAGTTGAATCTAATATTATTAAATATTAGGGATGTGCAAGATTTGAAAATAAATTTATCAGATAAGGGGGGAAAAAAATATATCTCTTAATCTCGTCTCAAAAGTTATAAAATGACTCAAAAATTCAAGAAATTAAAAAATAAATATATAAAAGATAATAACTGCCCTCAGATATTTACAAACCAAAGAGCGTTATAACTCAAGTGTTTGAATTAACTATAAGATATCCTAATGACCTCATTGTGGGCCTTTGAACAATAATAACTGAGCTTGCGTTGCGTGTTTCACACTCCTCCCTGATGAGTTCCGATAGAATGAAACCTAGGTCGGGGGATTGGGCGGTGACGATCAATTTTCTTAAGAGGCAACCATTACCTCCTTGTCCATTGGCAGCAGTGTAAAGTGTAAATTGTGTTCTTCTTTTCATTGTAAAGGCCATATTGTGTTTGTCTCCCTTTTATATGTTTCTATCCACCTTTCTTATACCTTCTTCCAAATATAATATAATCTAATACAAAGCAAGCGCTGGCTCACGTCTCAAAAGGAACCCTATAAATTATACATTTACTTTAGTAAACATAATTTACATTTTCATTCTTTCAAAGAAAGTTCTCATTTCCGTGTCTCAAAATTTATCCATATTCTCGTGTCGATATCGTCTCAAATTGAAAAAGTTATTCTCGCACATCCCTATTAAATATTTATGATAACTAATCGAATTTCGAAAAAAATTTAAAAAAAAAGGAACACGCTCAATATGGCTTTTGTATTGAAAATAAGATCACAGTTCACACTTTACATTGCTGCCACTGGACAAAGAGGTTGCCTTTTGAATAGACTAGATCGTTAACCGCTCATTCTGCAGACCTGAACTTATCAGTATGGAGTGCAGTCGACCTTGGTCTTGGGGTAAACTGCTTGCCTTAAGACCCGATGTTCGCGGGTTCAAACCCAGTCGGGGGAGGGGACGGATTTTCCTTGAGCGACAAAAATCTATAGTACAACTTCCTACTGAGGGGAAGTTAATCCGTTGGTCTCCTGTCAATTGTGTGCCTGCTCCTTGTGTTTTCTATAGCCGCAAGAAGTACTACACCACCACTGGTCTGTTTCCCGAGCTACACTCCCGCGTAGCGGACTGGCATGCCGTGGGACCCGCGGAGGTGGAGGAATACTTGCCAGTCACCAGGGAGTCCCCGCCTCTCGCCCAGGTGTGCATCAGGAAGAGGTTCACTGATCCTAAGACCATTCCCGGGGTCAAGTTCAAAAAACTCAAGCTTTTCGAAGGTCAACTCGTAGACGGTAAGACTTGGTTGTGTTTCCCCGCACTTGTTATTGCGTTGTTTACTTAAAGGGGTGGGAACATTGAATCCTTAAGATATTCAATAAAATACAAGATTCGAGATGCAGGTGTTTCTAGGCATGGGAATCACGAATTCTCGACTCTCACAAATCCTTATGAATATTCGAGGATTCAAGAAACTTTCAGATTTGAGACACTAACTTTTTTTTTTCAATTGAAATAGCTTTAATACTGCTTGTTGGTAATTCAAAACCATTTATATAGGAAGAGCTTAACAACCAAACCCCAGACCAGTAATCTGCCCATAAGGAATGATGCAGGAAATAAAATGATTTAAATTTGGTTAAAAAAAATTAAGTTGGATCTTGGCATAAAAATTTGGTAGATGACTTTTTTTTATGTGTTAAAACATTAAAAAAATATATTACTGTGAGTGGTAGAAAAATTACCACTAAAATTTGTAAACGAACCAAAGAGAAGGTTCACGACATATACCTATGTTTTTTATTTAGATATTTTTGGTTTTCTTCTGTAGTTTTTAAAAATAACTGCCTTTGGCTACAATTTGGCCATTACATTATCTGGCTAAAACATTTATTTTACCAATTTCTTAAATTGAGGGAAATAAGTTTCTCAAACTTAAGGACATTTTTTGGGGCTTATAAAATTTTATTATTAATTTGCATTCAAAGGGTGAATTAGTCAATTTCTCAAAAAGATTTAGTTTCTTTTTATTTTGGACATTAATTATAAATCAAAAATGCTACGATAAACTTAAAATATTTGTTTTGATGGCCATTTTAATGTTCTAAGTTAAAATTAATACAAACTCGGCCTCGTTAAATTTTACACTGTCTCTTCAAATCAGGAGAAGGCAATTAAAAAAAAACAAGTCAAGATAAACAATTCTAGCATAAACTCAAAATATTATGTTGATATTTGCGATTTGTGCTCCCAGGTGTACCCACGTTTTTTGCGGGTGGCCCCGTGTGGGGTATGGCGTGGTGCAGTATCCCCATGGAGTGTCTGCTGGTCCACTCCATCCATAAGGTGAATGTGCGCCAGTTCCTGGCTGTGAGCTGCCACCGCAGCATGGATGAACTCCACAAGGCCGGATCCAGCTATTCCGACAAGGGACTCATCCAGATCTGGGACTTTGGCCACCTGGACAACCTCAGGTACCTACGTATATTATTACAATAGCGGTAGCGGCCGGGTAACGCGAGCTATTTTCATCCCGAGTCGAGCTCTTTAATTTTATAATGTTTCGGTAAGGAAAAACCTCATTTCACTTGTTGGGGTATTTAGTTAAACCTATTTGGAAGAAAGAATCCGACACCTTAGTTCAATCGGTAGTGTGTCTCTCTACTGAGCTAAGGCTCCTAGGTTTGATTCCCGGTATGGCCGAAAATTTCCCTTCCACAATGGTTAATTAATTGTCGGGAACTGGATGCTGTGTCTCTCCTAGTCTTCAATTAAATTATAAGGTATATGAAGCCACGACAAGCCTAGTAAGCTGTTAGCGGAAAATATAGGGCTTGGCTACAGGCTGGAAACGGTTAAGTGTAAATTTGGAATAAAGCATAGGAAAGGTGAATAAATATAAACCATTTAAAAGGTAACAAACACGTTATGGTTCAATTTTATTATGTTTACAGCAGTGGGACGGTAATAACTAACACTAAATAATAATAATAATAATAATAATATTTAGCACCGCGTCTTACTACCCGTTCGGGCTATACGCTTTAAGTACTAATTACTCTAATGGATTAGGAATTGGGAAGGTTGAATTAGAGAAAGTGAACCCGCATTTGCGGGAGGGAGAGTGGAAAATCATTTAGTAAAAACCACCCCCAGTTCACCCGACCGAGATTCGAACCTTGATCTCCCCGTCCTCAGCAGTCGAGCGGCTCAACACGACTAACACGTTAGTCAACTATGCCACCGAGGCGGGTACTAACACTAAACACTCTGTACAAGGTGTGCGTATATTAGATAACCTGTGAATGTTACAGAAAGTGCAGCATGGCCCCCGAACTAGTGCTAGGCCTCGCCCACGAGTTTGGAGCAATCTGGCAGTTGGAATGGTGCCCCTCGGGGTGCTATGATGTGGAGACACCCGAGGACAGACTGCGGAGGCTGGGCCTGCTGGCTGCCGCTTGCTCTGACGGGACTGTCAGGATCTTTTCAGTCTGCTTTCCTGATAAACTGCTCGAGACACATGCAGATAAGTAGGTCTCTAAGCTCGAGACACATGCAGATAAGTAGGTCTCTAAGCTCAAAACACATGCAGATAAGTAGGTCTCTAAGCTCGAGACACATGCAGATAAGTAGGTCTCTAAGCTCGAGACACATGCAGATAAGTAGGTCTCTAAGATCGAGACACATGCAAATAAGGTTTCTAAGCTCGAGACCCATGCATATAATTATGTCGCTAAGCGCGAGAATCTTGGAGATAAGAACATGTCTAAATGTGAGGGATTTATATGTTTAGAAGAGAGTTCTGGAAGTTTCATTGAATATTATTATATAAATATTAAGGCTGTATACTGAAAGTTCTATCTTTTTATTGATTGTTTTATTCTTAAAGAAATATTTTATCTGGTGTTAATCCGATGTTGTTGCAGCGCTCCCCTCTTCAAGACTGAGCCGGCGGTGACGCTGGTACTGGATCCGGTGGACAAGGTGAAGCTTGGGGGCGCCAACTACCAGTGCACCAGGATATCTTGGTTCAAGGGCAAGAATCACAGGTATGCTCTCGGCCTCATCGAGTCGGACTTGAGACCAGCCCTGAAATTACACTCTGCGGGTGTATTATCTATCAAATGGCAACTATAGTCTAGTTTTCATAGAAAGCCTCTTTTATAAAATAACAACATATTTTTTATGCCTAACATTAATAACCTTTTACTACATTATTAAGGTGACCCGGCGGTCTAGGGGTAAGGTGTCAGACTTCTATGCTGGCGGCCGGGGTTCAATCCTCGGTCCCGGCACAGATTTATCTGATTACCAAACCCTTCCTTCACCTCTGACAAGACATCTTGTGAATGTGAGGAATGCCAGGCCTCCACCGTGGTTCGGATCCCACGTTAAACTGTAGGTCCTCCATTTCATCTCACAATCACCCTACCATTACACGTTAGCGTAAGTGCGTATAACCCAAACGGATAGTAAGACGCGGTGCTAATAATAATAATAATAATACTACATTATTATTGTTATCTTTAGGGCTGGGCCAATCATGCCGATGTCAATTATTTGTTGTCGATCACCGATGCTGATCATTTGGTTTATTAAATTTAAAATATTACGAGGATAGTATGTAGTTTGTTATAGTAATAAGAAGGTACAGGAAAGGTGGATGGAAACAAATAAAAGAAACGAACACAATATGGCCTTTACAGTGAAAAGAACACAGTTCACACTTTACAATGCTGCCACTGGACAAAGAGGTAATGGTTGCCTACTGAAGAGAATTTATCTTTACCGCCCAATCCCCGACCCTGGTTTCACTCTTTAGGAACTAAACGCACGCAAATTCTTTATAAGTAGATCTAGTAACTGTTCTAGCTGTCAGATAAGGTTCCTCCTATAGTAATCTGACTCTATCTAAGGACCCACATCCTCACAGTACGGAATGTATCCTATGTATGTCTGTCGTGATCGCAGCATCCTCGCCGGAGGGTTCAGTAATGGGATGGTGGCTCTCTGGGACCTTGCCACAGAGTCGTCGTTTCTCAGGAGAGTGACGGGTACAGCTCTGACCCTGAGTCCTTACATGACCTTCGGGCCTCACATCGGAGCTGTCACAGGTATGTATGAGTGGTTTGGCGCTTAAAGGTCGAGCGCTAGATAACGTTTCCCAGCCGTACGCTAGTCGTGACAATCTTTACAACTTAGGGAGGGCGCGCACAGTTCAATTTTCTAGGCGAACTCTGATCGAATATATGAATTATTCTTGAAGCCGAATCAAAGTTCATATATTTGTTTAATTTCATGTTTGAATAAGTTTTCTACTGTGGCTATTTAAATAAATCTATTTAATAAAATTCCCTGGAAAATGCTTTAGCGCACAATTAATTTTAATATTTGGTTCTAATCTTATATTCAAGATATCACCATAACATGCAGGTAAATTGATTCTGATATGTTCCATGTGAATATTGCAATAAACTACCACAAATTGGGCATTTTATCTGTCACTACTTTTATCGCTAAAGATTTGTAAGTGTTAAAGCTAAGTCTAATTGTTTCAAAGCTAAGTCAAATTTTCAAAGTTTTGCACATCCTTACAGTTCAAATTATATTTCTCTCAAATCCAAATGTGCCGATAGCTCGGACGAGTAGTCCCATAATAAAATAACGATAACCCACTTTGATGGTCACATGGTCTAGTTACGTTAGTTAATACATGTGTATTGCGGATGTATGGTGAGTCGCGTTGGAAAATAAAACCCGACAACACCGAAACTGTTACCGAATGAATCATGTTGGTAACCTTTCAGCGCTGTCCTTGAGCCCTTTCGAGGATGGCCGCTACCTGATGACGGGCTCCACCGACTGCACCACCAAGGTGTGGGACCTTGACGACGTCACCATCCCGGTCAGCTTCGGCCGAAAGGGCTTTGTCACCGACGGGCTGTGGCTTCAGCACTGGGTCGCGCATGTTACCTCCTTTGATGACGCTTACTCGTGAGTTGTCTGGCTTCTCGGAACCGGTCTGCTCCCTGAGTACAGTTGTAATAATTTAGTGGCCAAGGTTCTGTTTTTCTTCTTTCTTTCTATCTATCCCCCCTCAAACCCCGCTACACACGGGCTTTCTCCCCCCATTTAAATTGTCAATCTTAATAGTTTTCTGTGCATCAAACCTCACAATGATGAAATCTAAACTAAAAGCTGTAAATAGTTCAAAGGAATTAGAACACAAAGTAAATGTGGAGTATACTCACACTTTGCCGGTTCTTAAGTGAGATAAAAAAAATAAAAAATTAGAGATTAGTCGAATTATATATTTCTTGAAACCAAATTTATCTCAATAAGGATAACCTCTTTTCGCTTTATGAGGCAATTGTATTATAATCGGAAGAAGGTATAGGAAAGTTGTATATAAACAAATAAAAGGTACGACACAATATGGCTTCTACAATGAAAATAAGAACACTGTTCACACTTTACACTGCTTCCACTGGACACAGAGGTAATGGCTGCCTCATAAAGACAATCGATCGTTAACGCCCAATCCCCTTGATCTAGTTTTCTCTGATCTTGACAGATCAAACTGGGACGTTTTGTTGAAATATTTTCTTTTAAACATCTACACTTTTATTTTTTTATCCACCACATAAGGATACAAAAAACGGTATATAAACACAGTAGAATCCCGATTTTCTGGAATAATTAGGTCTTAGGTTAGTCTGTATAGTCGAAAATCTTGATAATTTTGCCTATATTACCTATAAAACCCGAATTTGGCGAAAACCGCCACCTCAATACTAATTTGGATAGCTGATATTCGGTTAATCGGTGTTCTACTGTAAATAGTATATTTTTAATGTGAAGCTAGACGCATGGATTAGTGATGGAATTATAATTTATAAAAACATGAGCTTTGGCATCTCTTATAGTAATATTTTTTTGTTTCTAGGATGACCCATACAAACGGCACCTTATCAACTATGAGGAACTTTGGTTACAGCCTGTACCCACTGCTGGCCCAGAACTCTGTCGCTTGGGTGAGTCACTTCTTAGGGTCAATCATTTTATAACATTCCGGGGGCAGGAACAAGTTAAATACCTTAATGGCCCGAAAATAAGCTGCACATTTCTCTCGATAACATCCTTGAGAAAAAAAAACTCTGGAGAGCTCTTTAATTACGTTAGCTAATACGTGACAATTGTTTTACCTTTTATGACTTTACATCCGTTATTGTTTACAGACTGTGGTCAGTTTTTTATCACTACCGGCTGGCTAGGCCTGTTGTAGCTTCATTTGTTTTATAATCTATCTTAAGATTAGGACAGGCACCCACATCCGTTTCCCCGGTCCGTTAATCATCACGGTGCAAGGGTGAACCCACATTTCACCAGTGATACATTTTTCGGCCATACCGGGAATCGGGTGACGTGGCGGTCTAGGGGTAAGGTGTCAGACTTCTGTGCTGGCGGCCAGGGTTCAATCCTCGGTCCCGGCACAGATTTATCTGATTACCAAACCCTTCCTTCACCTCTGACAAGACATCTATTGAATGTGAGGAATGCCGGGCCTCCACCGTTGTTCGGATTCCACGTTAAACTGTAGGTCCTCCATTTCATCTCACAATCACCCTACCATTGCACATTAGCGTAAGTGAGTATAACCCGAACGGGTAGTAAGACGCGCTGCTAATAATAATTTAAATTAATCATAAAGCTATAACCTCAACCAGCATTGCAACCCCCGGGTTTGGATCAAGAGGTGGGTGGGAAACACCGACAGTTTGTGGGGGGTGTAACGTTGACGAAACTACTGTGTTCTCCAGAGTGTCTCCTCCTGTGAGTGGTTGAACGGAATGGCCCAAGCGACCCACGCGGGAGAACTGGCCGTCATCTTCCCCCACCAGCTGCTCATGTCCGTCGACACGGAGAAGGGAATGAAGAACAAGAGAATCGTGAGTGACCACTTTGATAAATATCGGAGTCGAGTCGAATCTCCCTTTATAAACATCAGAGGAAATAAACATAGTAATAAAATCGTATAATCTTTTTCTTATGATCCATTCATTGTAACCTTCATACATTCAGTTAAGTGTTAAATTACTTGTCTGGGGTCTGGTTGTTAAGTTTATACTATAGTTATAATTGGTTATGAGCACCAATAAGTATTATTAGCATTCTGAAACTAATTTCACTTGAAAGATTTAANTTTTTTTTTTAAGGTTTTTAGTGTAAAATTTTCTTTAATCTCATGGGTTCCATCCTTAATAAATACTTGACCCAAATGGATATCTTCAATTTTGTTCGTATATCTCTGTAATTCTTTGAGATACTGATACTATTAAAAATAAAACTCTTTAATTTGATCATCTTTTTTTATAAACTAATAGTTTCAGGGCTATAAGAGAATACCTGATAAAATTGAAGTTGAGAATTTATAAATCTAATACACTACAGGTAGTCAATAAAGTCTTTAAATAAGAAACTTCAATATTATGGCACAGCTCTCTATATCTACAAAACTAATAAAAAGTATAAACTAATTCTTAGTGATATAGAAAACTGCAATTTTGCATGAGAGGGAGGAGGGGGCCAAAAAGCCCCGAACAAACCCCATAAACTAAAGCGTATCAAAAAAATGGGGTGAGTTACAGAATTTGGGTGGCAATTTCATTGTTAAAAATTGATAGCAAAACTAAAATAAAACATAATTTGCTACTTACATAGCACGGTGAACCGTTATGACCTTTGATGAACCGTGATGTTTATGTAACAATGTATATTATATCATTTCACAAATATTTGACTGGCCCAACCCTAAAAGATACACACTCTAATCTTTTTACTGACTATAATACCATAACATAATTGTTAAAACTATTTTAAATTCAGAAAGAGTTCACAATATGTTTGTTATCATTACTTATGAGACTCGATATAAGACCATTATTCTTAAAATAAAAAAATAATAGAAAAAAATGTTACTCTTGTTTATCCTTGAAACCGTTCTTCCTGTTTTAGATGGTCAGTTACACCGAGATCAAAGATATTACCTCGGCCGACGAAGACAACGCCCAAGACAACGACCCACAGATATGCTCCGTGGCAAATATACCCAAAGGTGAGACAGATACAGACTCTGAAGCGAAGCTCAGGACCAACAAGAGGAAAAAGCGGTTGTCTTACCAAAGAAAAAGGGGCCCTAATAGTTGGAGGAAGACACTTAAGGGTCGCTGGAAACCTGGAAATCTTAAAGACTCAAGTAAACTCCAAGAAGACGGTCAAGCGAAAAGTCCTGATGTCGCGGGCGCTTCCAATAACGTTGTTGGCGCAGCTGAAAGTAATGTGATAGATTCAAGTACGGTAGACGGAGTCGATGCATCTGCTCCACATGAAGGAAGTGAAGTTAGAGAAGTCAAACATGCTGGAGATGAAGATTTCGAACCGGAAGAAAAAAGTGACCAAAAATCATCAGTAGAGGCACGAATAGAACCATTTATCCCTCCTCAAATATTTGATAGTAATAAATTGACCGAGCAAAACCTTATAATAATCCCATTTCCTGAAAGCGTTGTTGGAAAAAAAAATGTAAGTGATGGTGAATCAGAGAGAGAAAGTGGTGAAGTAACCCAGGTAAAAGAAGAATGTCGTTCACCTTTGAAAATATCTACAAACAACTCTGCGGTCATTTCGATTCGAGCAGACCTTCCTGTAGCTACAGACCCTAGTCAACATTTTATACCCGGGGACTGTTTGGAGGTTCTCTCGGGTAGTTTGGAAATGGATGTCAGTTCAACAGAACATAATCAGATTACTGATGAGACGGAAACTTCAAAAACACCTGAAAAAAGGGTTGCTTCTGAAACGAACGATAATATAAAGTGTGAAATTGTTTCTAGTGACGTTAACTTAACTGTTCGAGAATCTCAAGACACCGATAGTTGTAAAAGGGAGGGTTTAGATAGTGAACATATCGACAAGGGTAACTCGGCCAAGATGGTGGACGTGTGTCCAAGCGACTGTGTCTTGTCAAACATGCGAGTGAGCCAAGAGACTGCCGATGTCTCGGTTGACGTACCCTCGACCTCCAGTTCTGTCGTAGGGGCAGAGGATCAAGAGAGTCCGAGCAAAGCGCAGGCGAGCAAGACGCCGAGCGTGTTCGACCAAGACGAGTCTAGTAACCTCTCGGAGCTGTTGAGCGTGAAGGATTGCTCCCAGCCTGACGTCAGAGAAGACGAGGACGAGGCCAGTCTGGCCGTCAATGACAACATAGAGGTGATCTATATGACAGACATCACAGAGCCCCACGAGATAGGTCTACGCGAGTTCAGGAGGAGGGCGCTCGGGAAGAGCAAGAAACGCAATCCAAGGGACAAGAGTAGGGGTCGGAAAAATCTGGTTCTAGATGAGGCGGAGGGCCACAAGGACTTCCTCTGCCGGCCCAGGACTTATAACGAAGCGTGCAAGAAACACGGAGTTATTCTGTGTGATTTCCCAACTGTAAGTATAGCTATTGAAGGAAAACCTCTAACTTTTTGGGATGATAATCACCACTTCCAACCCAGGGTTAGGCGAGTTTTTTATGTCCTTTTTTTTGAGAGACTAGAAGAGATTTGAGTTTTTTCTGGGATTAATGTTTTTAATTTTATACATTTAGTAAAGATAGCATGGTAATTAAATAAACTTAAATTTTTTCTAAGGGTATGTGGGAAAGCATTTTTCACTTACAGTGGAGTTTGAATTTAGTTTGAATGAAAACATAAATAATTCTTGTGTGTGATTTGTGTGGTATAAAATAATATCAAATTAACTATAAAATGGTTCTATTAGGGAAACCTCTTTTCGTTTTATGGGGTAATTATATTATATTTGGAAGAAGGTACAGGAAAGGTGGATATAAATATATAAAAAAGGACGAACACAATATGGCTGTTACAGTGCAAAGAACAACACAGTTTACATTTTACACTGCTGCCACTGGACATATTGTGTTTGTCCGTTTTTATCCGTTTCTATCCACCTTTCCCGTACCTTATTCCAAATACAATACAATTACTATAAAATTGCTAACTCGTTGAGTATTTTCAAGTTTTGTAAAAATCATCACTTGGCGTTTGAACAACTACTGAAACTTGACTCGAACTCAAATTTTTGAGTACTCTCTCAAACCCCTTTTTCTCTTCTAATGTTCTGTATTCAGCTTGAATATTATATTTATAATCATTAGTAAAACACACAAATTAAGTTAACGATCCATGTGTGAACGGAGGATTTCTGCGGGTGTCCCTGGTACCGATACGGTTCACAGGATTGTCAATAGGGGCAGCCCCCCCACAAAACCACTTATCATTGTTTAGTTGTCGGTATCCCCTGTTTTTGATTTTTCAGGACCATTTTGATAATATCCCCGAGGAAGCGAGAGCTTGGATGAGGCAGTCTGAAAAGATGAGAGTCGTCCCCATCGACATGTTCCCTCTTGTCTCCATCAACAGGGTGAGTCTCTCGGGTAGCGGGTTTATACAGGCCGGGGGTACACACAGTCACGCTGCTAAACAACAGCTCATAGGTAAACAACAGAAAACACTTGAGAGTGTGTGAAGTTCACTTTTTTCTTTTTTAAGCAAACTTGAAGCAAATTTATTAAACATTCTTGGAGATGAATCAAAGTTCAAATGTTTTTGGTCAGTTATTTTCCCTTATTACTATACTATTCTTCATTCTTATTGTTGGGATGATCACTGATAGTTATGATAATGATGATGATAATAATATTATAGCACAATGCCCATAGTAGGCCTGGCCCGTTTGCGATGGTAATAGTACATCCGGTTCTCACTTGGCGTGTGCTTTGAAACTTATAAAACTATTTCGCTTTAATTAAAACGAAATAAAGTTGGGCAGAGGTAAACCGGGGGAGACTGAATCGGCGGGTACAGCCCCCCGCCCTACATAGAATATATTTGTTGTACATTTGTTCTAATTTGTTAAATTAAGTTATTCATATCATTGAACTAAATTAAATCAATTTCTTTAAGTTATTCATAATTATGTAATGTATATAACACCTAAAGATGTAAATAATTGAAGAGCCTGGGCCTGTGTGCTTACTAAACACGTGAACCAAGATTTTAACCTAAAAACAGGATTCTGATAGGTGAAACCTCATTAAAAACAACGTGACACCAAGGCAACACCAATTTTAACCTTCAGATAAATGTTATCAGGTACTTAAACCTCCTGATAAAAATGTGACGGATAAATGCTATCTGGCGGTCATAAGACACACTTTTAACTTAGCGACCAGATAAAAATATTTAACGGGCAGATTAATATTTATCCAGGAGTCATAAGACCGGCCCTAAAAGTTAAAATACTTTAGCGGTGATGTGTTTTATTTCTGAAGCTTAGTAATTTTCGAAGCAAAGTCAAAGCTATTCAAAGTTAATAAGTGTGAAGTTTTTGAATCTTCTCTTACCCCCCACCCCCCCTAATAATCTCTGTCCCTTGCAGGTCAGCTGGAACCCCAACTGTCGTAGTTTCCTCTGGCTGGCGAGTGGCTACCACTGCGGTCTGGTCCGCGTCCCCTGCTTCAGAGGTATGCACCAACCCGCGGTGGAGAAGTACCTCCAGGAGGCCGTCCCCGTCCGATCCAACCAAACCTCCCCCTCGTAGCATGCGGTGAGGTGCTCAGGGGGGGTCGTGGTCGTACTGCGTCGAGTTCAAGGACCCTTTCTTTGGTTTTTTTGTAAATAACCTTATCCTGGTGAAATGACAGATACTTACACACCTGGGGACTTGGCCCCCCTGGTATTACAGTCGGCAACCTCGAGGTGTGTTCCTGTTACAGTGTTGGGTCGAGAACTGCAGCTGGTGTACCCAGTTACGACTTCAGATTAGTTACAATAACTCTCAAATCCTATGAAAGAGTTGAAAATGTTATACTTCAAATTTTGTACGGTTTATTTAGATATTTTTTATCGTGCTTTAAAAAGGCTAATTGATGTGGTTCTTAGAAAACAAGTAAACGATTAAATTACCACTTAGTGGAATGTAAATCCACATTATTGGAAGAAATGCCGACACTATTTTTATTTAACCAACTAAGAAATAATGTGGAAATATTAAACTCACTAAAATAAATATCGTACTAATAGGCACATTCATGTGAAAAAAAATATAGCCTCCTTTACATGGTATTTGTTCTATGATTCAAACTTTATGTTTGTGTGTTTTTTTTAAAGGAAAATTTGACTCTGTTATAGTTAAGAGGTGATTATTTGGCTAATACTGTGTTGCAGTTCTATATTGTTTATTTTTCACATTTCTTATTCATGGTTACAGAAACTTTGTAATTCAATGAACTATAAGTTTTTTTCTCAACTTCACTTCTTAAAAGTTTAATTAAATTAATCTGATAGACCTGTTAGAGAAATGAACCACAAATAAAAGTTAAAACACATATTTAATGCTAATCTTAATTTTTGATTCCCGATTTCGATTCATTAAACCTCGGATTAAAAATATTTTGTTTATACACTTTACAGTATATATAGTAAAAAAGACACACAGACCAAACGTCCGTGTCTATCCGCACATGATAGCCGAAACACTTAAGCTTGATCCACACGCTCACCGAAAAATAGAAAGCAGAATCTGCACAGTAATTCATACACATTTAAATTGACCCATGATGCAATGCAACGCTTTAAAACAGCTGACTATCAACATATTTTATTTTCTAGTGGATAAACATATATTTTAGATCATTCTCCCGATGCATGTTTACAAATTATAACGCTGTGTTGTGGCACAATCCAATACATCGATACACACTCTTTATATTAACGGGTTATTTCAAATCTCCACACATCGGCCAACGGAGCTGTCTGCTTCCTTCTAGCTATAGAGTGCATGCGTTTACAAATGCGCATGCGCACTGATTTGAGATGGTTGGTTCTGATATTTGATTGGTTCTCCTGTGCCGAACATCTCGGGCAGAGCGGGCAAAGTAGAACAGCAGAACAGCTTGCGCTGACTAAGTGGAAATCTTGTGATTGGCTTAGAGTGTGTCACGTGACCACGTTTCTGTTCTACGCTAGTTTTTCAGCGAGTGTGTGAATCCACGGTGAGGCCATGTTAGGTACATATACAATTTTCCATTTCGATTTCACCGAAAATTGTAGTATTTAGATCGATAGTATTTAGATCGATTCTTGATTCTTAAATTGAGTTTATTGAGAAACCGAGTTTGATAACCTTATATTTTACTTTATTTTTGGTTTTGGTAGTTAAATGATTTGGTATTTTCATACATATAATTAAAGGAGAAAGATGGAGGCATTTTACTAAACTGACCAGGCCACAGGTTGGAATCAGCTGATGAAGCTATATTCTTTGTAGTCTGGTTGTATTAATTGCGAAGTGGCTTCAAAAACAATTATTCTCGATAATATAACAGCCTAATCTTGTTAGTTTATTTGGGGGATTTTTTTTTCTTTCTTTTTTTTAAATGAAATTATCAGCCAGACTTGATAATTACTTCTAAAAAGAAAAGGACAATTTTTTTAAAGCGACTTGTTATTAAAAGTTGTGACCATGTTTTACATTTTGTTTGGGACGTATTTGGGAGGGACAAAAGGGGGTCCTTTCATGGTTTTGTCGATACATTCTCATGGTTGATCGCTATGCAAAATATCAATCATTTTGTAAACAACGTCATCATCGGTTGGAGATTCCCCCACCCGCCTTTTGAAGTTCAAAAGATAAGTAAAATGCCGGTTTTAAGAAATGTGTTTGTTGAAGAAAGGGGTTGATAACATATTTCTTTGAAATTTATCTGCAGATGCTTGTACTGTATATATATAAAATTATCTTTTTCGTGTTTGCCTTGCATATAAATTTAATCTTACATATTAAATAGATTAAAAATATGTTTCATAGTAATTATAAAATGTTAGTGTATCAATCAATCCATGCGTTGTTGAATATATGTCTCACTATTCTTATACGAGGGATTTTTTTTTGAAATTTTATTAAACTGATCAAAATACACCTGAACATAGAATCCAAGTATATCAATCACTGAGTTTTACATGGTCTTGCTTGCGCCAAATGAAGTTTTTAACTTGATTCTTGTGTTCAAGAATGGTTTTTTTTTCTCCATATATTTAAGATGATAAAATATATTTAAAAGAGCTACTGATTCTTAGGGAAATAAAACCTAATTATTTATTATGATTAATTTAGAATATATATGTTTAAATGTAGGAGGGATCGCCAGTGCACTTTCTGGCCTATATATATATTGCTTAATGTGCTTAAATCATGTTCATAATGTCATTAAATAAATAAGTAAAAATGATAGAATAATAATTGTAAACAATAAAGCACAAATAAAAGTAAAAACAATAATTATATTTTCTATATATCAGATTTTCTCTATCAATCAGTTTCTACTGAATCTGTACACCTAGTCTCCACTTTGCTATACAGAGTTGTGTGTGGCAATTAAATGTTGTGTTTTTGTGTTTAATAATGCTCGGCCTCAACAATTTCTACCTTCTTTATACCCAGGTAATTGTGCTGGTTGTCCGTCAAACTTTTAACACTGCTATGTTACAAATAATTTACAGGGAATTTTTGTGGAAAGACAATAGTGGTAGGCCTGCCCAATTAAACTTGCTAGATCTTTTGGTTTAGATCCAAGGTTGACTGTTTCAGTATAATTTGAAATATATTTTATGATATAAAGCTATTATGTTAATAGGTAGAGTATATAATTTATACAAATAAGGAAAAAAATCTAGCTATTCAATTATTGTTTACACTTTTATTTATTCCCTATAAATAATTTTACAATTAATTAATAAAGATATTACATGGGGCCAGTAAATATAAAATTAAGACTTGCTTATGTTAAAAAAAATTTATCAAGGACTGTGCACCAAATTATAAGTTAACTATGATGGTAAAATAGTTTTGGTGTCATGGCGGTGCTTGTAAAGCCCTCACTGTCCTTGGTGTCATGACGGTGCTTGTACAACCCTCATTATCCTTGGTGTCATGACGGTGCTTTTACAAATCTCACTGTCCTTGGTGTCATGACGGGGCTTGAACAACCCTCACTGTCCTTGGTGTCATGACAGTGCTTGTACAACCCTCACTTTTCTTGAGGTCATGAAATGCCTGGAAATTGTATTTTACACTTTTGCATTTAGGTTTATGTCATTATGATTTTTTGAATTTTTCTTTCCCCGTTTTTATAACCAATTAAAATCTGTTAAGAATCAAGCTGTTAAATGAAATATAAACATTTTTATAAACTTTTTATTTATATATTATATTAAATCAAGTAGAATGTAAACTTGTATGATTAATATTCAAGCATTATATTTATTATGTTTAAGCAACAAAATGTTTGTATATAATAAAGCTGTTTTGAATGGTAAACGGAATAAGACTACTTTATTACCCTTTCATTAATGATTCTAAGTTTAAGATCGTCATTTAAAACTTGATAAATTAATATAAATGACAGGTTGACATAGCCACTGTTAAATTAAAACTATAATCAATATCATCTCTGAGGGAACTGAAGCTTCTTTTAGAGGATATATCTATTTTCGCTCTCTCTCTCTCTCTCTCTGTTAACTGTGGCCAAATCTCCTCCCTTTCGGTTATGTTGGAAGGTGGAGTGCTGGCATAAGACTGGATGGTGGATTTAAACGGTGGGGGGGG
>CABFVX010001685.1:49441-64410 GCA_902151425.1 Timema shepardi | reverse complement strand
GAATGTGGGGAATGCCAGGCCTCCACCGTGGTTCGGATTCCACGTTAAACTGTAGGTCCTCCATTTCATCTCACAATCACCCTACCATTACACATTAGCGTAAGTGTCGTATAACCCGAACGGGTAGTAAGACGCGGTGCTAATAATAATAATAATACTAAATTGACCTGACCACAGGATTGAAACAGTTGGTGATGAAAGATATCACAGAAGATATGAAAGGGAGACTCCAGTCTGTGAACCTATGTATGTACACTCTATAAACAGTCGCATCAAGTCCAAGAGCCTGACGCGAACTTCCGAAATCACAGTCTACTTACAAATCAGTGATATGGCCAATGATTACACGGGGATATGATTTGAGCAAGAGTTTCTCGAAACACAAACCTATCGCATTAGAACATATAACGAGACGAAAGAGCTGTCTGCACTATAATGATTTACCTTTTATTCTGTCCAGTTGAAAAAAAAATATTCTCAAATCCCGGAAGATCTAAGAAGCCGAAATTTTGCCGGCAGTTAACACTTAATCTATAAGGATGCAAAAATACTTGGTGACAAAAAATTGAAATAGGGAAACATTAAAAAAAAAAATTGTCGAGGCTCAGGAGACCTAAGAAGATAAAGTTTTGAAAATAGGTAGCCACTAACCCAAAATGGTGCAGAAATTCTTGGTGGCTATGAAGATCCTTAAATTATTTATTTAGTTTATGGGAACTACTGCATTTACTAAAAATTGAAAAGAATACATAAAAAAATATTGTTTATAGTTATAGTAGAGTAGCCCCGTGGCTTCTTTGGTGCTGACTGACAGCTCACAGCTGACTTCTGACAGTCAACATTAAGATATATACCTAAATTTTGACTGTAAAAAGTGACAGCTGCTAAACACATGTTTTTGCAGATCATATGGTTCGGCGTAGGGATACCTAATTTGGTCTGGTAACTTTTCAAAGCTGTCAGCTAGCACCAAAGAAGCCGTGGGGCTACTGTAGAATCAAAGACATTGCTACGTATCTGGTGGGTAGAGCCTAAGATCTTAAATTGAGGAACACTTTCACACTTTCATCGGAGTAAATATTTAGTCTACCAGGGAGTTTTTAATTGATAAGTACTTCCCAGATTTTGAGGATCACTAAAAAGGTTATTCTTCTTCGCAATCATTGTCCAACAAATGCCCACGGAACACATTACACGACATGAAATGAATACATTGAATTTCAAACGGATATAATTTAATTACAATAGGTTTCGGTTAATGTTATAAATGGAATAATTCGAACCTACAATGATTCCCCATGAAATATATATTTTTAAATTGACGATAAAGAAAACACCATTTAATTCGTATTTTAGAAGAAAATATTTGGCCAACTCAAAGCCTATCCATTGTTAATTTTTCGAGCTTTTACCCATTTCTAACCTTATCTAACGATATGTATTAAATCACCCCAAATGCCGAGAACGCCAAGTAGTGTTTTTCGTTGACGCCCAGTAAAAGAGAAGGCTGAGAGCTTTACACCGGCGGCGAGCCGGTTGCCTGGAACAGGGGATGTGTTGGCTTGAAGAATCTTCACTTCCGTATGAAAATGTAATCACGTGACGCCCTGACTGATTTATTTAAGTCTTCTATTTTCGTATGTTGATATTTACAAGTTTTTATAAATTAAATTTTTTCTTGGTTTTATTTTTTTTTTCTCATTTATTTAAATATTTTCTGTGTTTATATGTAGCATATTTCGAGTTTATTGATTGAATCTCTATCATCTGCCCAAATACTCATAAAAATTGTTAGTTGGAATTTTAGATATTTCAATTATTTTTTTTAGATATCCCTTAAACTTTGAATTTTAAAATGTCTACTGTATACTAATAATAATAATAATAATGACATAGTTCAATTAATCAAATCCCGTCTAATATGGGCCTTTAACATTCACAGACGTACTAAAGATCGGCTTGTCTAGTTTATTCGGGTTGTACTTCTAGGTACTAAGCACACTAACGTGTTGGGTATTAGGAAGGTTTGATTTAGAGGAGGTGCACCCTCATTTGTGTGAAGGGAGCGTAGGAAACAATTAAGTAGAAACCACCCTCAGTGCACCCAACCGGGATTGAACCCCGACCTACACGTCCGGAGCAGTCTAGTCTAACACGAAAGTAGCGCGGTAGACCACGTGGATACCGAAGCGAGAGGAGGTACCGAATGGAAGAGGACCATGAGGACGTCCTCATATCCGGTGGAGGAACGACACCGTGACCCTTGCGCTAAGAAACTATCCAGTTCATTTGCATTGAAATACTTTTTATTTTACACCGGGCAGTTACTACCCGCTCTGGAAATACGGCAATTAAATAACACTTGACTGGATTGGGCCGAAAAAGGTATCAGTTTAGAATAAATGTATACGAATCTACCTCAAGGGAGAGTGGGAGAGCTATTAAAGGGGGGGAGGGAACCTCACCCGCTTCATCCACCGCCCGGGATTCATATCCAGGCATCCGTGTCATAAGGAAACCAGTCAAGTGGGGTACACTTGAGTCATGAGGGTAACAGAGTGGACAGAATGTACCCCAAGTTTTAGTTGTAAAACGAGTAAATTGTTAAAGGTGTAAAAGTATAAACACCCGACAAGGTATTATTATTATTATTATTATTATTATTATTATCATTAGCCCCACGTCTTACAATCCGTTCGGGTTATACGCACTTACGCTAATGTGTAACGGTAGGGTGATTTGTGAGATGAAATGGAGGACCTACAGTTTAACGTGGAATCCGAACCACGGTGGAGGCCTGTCATTCCCCACATTCACAATATGTCTTATCAGAGGTTGAAGGAAGGGTTTGGTAATCAGATAAATCTGTGCCAAGAGCGAGGATTGAACCTCAGCCCCCCAGCACAGAAATCCCCTGGACCACCAGGTCACCCACCCGACAGGGATTTGAGCCCTGACGTTCTCGTCAATGGCAATCAAGTCTATTGCGCGATCGAAGCCCCTTAAAATAGTTTTTTTCCCCTTCAAAATATGCTTCTCTATAGCTACCTCAGGCTCCTTGAGACAATGTTATAATATTATTTATTTATTTTTCTCACTATAAAATAACATTAGTAAATAAGATTGACAATATATTTTTTTTCAAATCCGAATAAATTACATTTTCTAAAGACGCAGCCACTACGTGTCTTGTTTTCCATTTATTTTCTACTTGTAAAAGTTAATTCTCTTTATTGAAGGCTTATAATACTGTCGTGAAAAATGATATGAGCCCTCCAGCATGTATTTTTTTTACGGTGAAAGGGTTTCTTTGGCCTAAGACCAGGGTGGGCCATAAGTGGCGAGTTGGCCAAAGAAATTTGTAGAATTTGAGTTTGTCCGGCTCTCACAGTGAAATAAACTTCTGAAGGTGTATGTGGGCTTTAACTTGTTATTTCGAGCATATCATCGAAAGCATTCCTTAAGTCCATTTGAGTCCATATATTCAGCCAATGTTTCAGCAACTTGTCAAATATAAGAATTACCAAATTTCTGAATAAACTGTTTTAAATTTGAACAGTTTTCAACCTTTTTTTTCTATGGTAAGTTATAACTGAGTAGTCAAAGTTTACAGAACATGTTTTTAATGAGCTTGTTCAAACATTGTCCTGTTGTTTTAAATGTTCGATTGAGTAACCTAATTTCTCAAGCATCACATGGTGTGGCGAATTTTATTCCTCATTCGCCACACCTGTGGCTACATTGACAAATGTGTCTGTCGCCCACCTCTGGTGTAAAAGGTTCGGGAACCATTGGCTTGCACCGTTCGAGCCCCGATGAGGGTTATTCAAACATGTATGTTTTGAAGAACATTTTATTATTTTAATAAGGAACGTAGTGATAAGAATATATTGTATGTATATTATGATAATGTTATGTAATAAAGTAAATTTTATAATTTTAGACATTAAAAAAACATGTTTGTGTTTTCTAAAAGGCCTTTTCAATTATTATTATTATTATTATTAGCACCGCGTCTTACTACCCGTTCGGGTTATACGCACTTACGCTAATGTGTAATGGTAGGGTGATTGTGAGATGAAATGGAGGACCTACAGTTTAACGTGGGATCCGAACCACGGTGGAGGACTGGCATTCCCCACATTCACAAGATGTATTGTCGGAGGTGAAGGAAGGGTTTGGTAATAAGATAAATCTTTGCCGGGACCGAGGATTGAACCCCGGCCGCCAGCATACAATTTGAAATGTTATGACTGTTTTATATATTATTTTACACCTATTATATATTTCTTTTCACCTGCTTCAGAGGCCGCATAGTCTAAGGTGTTGCTCTTTCAATAGACTAAACTACCGATGACAGGGAGATTTGAGGTTAGAATCCCGGTCGGGTGTACTAAGGTTTTTTTCCTAAACGGTTTTCCGCTATCCATCCACGCAAATTCGGGTACACTTCCTGTAAATTCAACCTTCCTCATCCCTAACATAGTAGTGTAATTATTATATAACCTGAACAGGTAGTAAGACGCGGTACTAAAAATATATATATTTTAAATTAAATAATTTATTCCATTCAATTTACAAACTCAATTATATTTTTATATCTAGTCTTAAAACTTTTTATGGTTGAATAATAAAAGGGTTATTGCTTCTTTACTTTCTTCGTCGGCTCCGTATCAATATAATATGACTTCTTTTTTATTTTTATTTTAAAAAAAAGCCACAAAAAGCATTCAAAGCGTCATCGACATTGTTTTTTCGTCTCTCGGCGTTTGACACAAACATAAAAATATATCTAGACTAACAAAACCCTGCGCTCGAATGGAGAGGAGACGATTGTTCGGGAGTGAAAGGGGGGGGAAGGAGGAGGGGGCGCTTTCTTGAGCTGCGCGGGTTGCAGAGCATTAAGGGGGAACAAACACGATATAAGTCTCCAGATATAGTTATTTCAGGGGCACATTCTTTGGGAACTGCACTTGTACGCCATGGAAATAGTAAAAAAGAAATTTTAGTGAAAGTTTCGTTGCTTTCTCGTTTTCCCTCTCGTCTCCGGTTGTACGGAATATATTCGTCACGTCGGAAATGAGAGAAGGTACAATTTTAAAGGATATGTACAATTAAAGTGGGATCCAAACCACGGTTGAGACCTGGCATTCCACACATTCACAAGTTGTGATTAATACCCGTCTTTTCAGAGGTGAAGGAAGGGTTTGGCAATCAGATAAATCTGTTCTGGGACCAAGGATTGAACCCCGGACCCCGCAGCACAGAAGTCTGACCCTTACCCCTAAACCTCCAGGTCACCTTAATTTACATTATATTTTTAATTAATCCTTGTGTCTAAAGTACTAATTGAAGAAAAAATATATGATTCCAATGAGGGCTAGTTAAATAAGTCTGTGTATGTATAAATGTTTGTATGTATGTGTGTATGTGTGTGTATGTATGCATGTATGTATATATATGTGTGTGTATGTATGTGGGTGTGTATGCATGTATGTGTGTATGTATGTATGTATGTGTGTGTATGTATGCATGTATGTATATATATGTGTGTGTGTGTGTATGTATGCGGGTGTGTATGCATGTATGTGTGTATGTATGTATGTATGTATGTGTGTGTATGTATGCATGTATGTATATATGTGTGTGTATGCATGTATGTATATGTGTGTGCATGAATGTATGTATATGTGTGTATGTATGTATGTATGTGTGTATGTATGTATGTATGTATGTATGTATGTATGTATATGTATGTATGTATGTATGTATGTATGTATGTATGTGTGTGTGTATGTATGTGGATGTGTATGCATGTATGTGTGTATGTATGTATATATGTGTGTGTATGTATGTGGGTGTGTATGTATGTATGTATGTATGTGTATGTATGTATGTATGTATGTATGTGTGTGTATGTATGTGGGTGTGTATGTATGTGTGTGTATGTATGTGGGTGTATATGTATGTATGTATGTGGGTGTGTATGTATGCATGTATGTATGTATGTATGTATGTATGTGTGTATGTATGTATGTATGTGTGTGTATGTATGTGGGTGTGTATGTATGTGTGTGTATGTATGTGGGTGTATATGTATGTATGTGTGTATGTATGTGTGTGTATGTATGTATGTGGGTGTGTGTGCATGTATGTATGTATGCTGTCCAAACAAGGTTCTGGATGAAGTAAAAAAACTAGTTGAGGTTTCTAAAAGGAAAGTTTTTAATCTGTATATTAGTGAAAAAATCACAAAACATCTGGACTTATATTAAGTGGGCTTTACCACGAACCCTATTACAGAGAAAATGTTTCTCTTGTGGTTTTTTTCTGGGTTCAAATATTATAACAATTAATTAATACACGTTTTAATACTAATTTGCTATTGCAAAATAATAGGATTAATCAATATAAAGATATATTTATCAAATTTATATGACTTTAATTATTATATATGAATATTATATAAAAATATTTTTAAAGTAATTTTAAGATTATTTATTGATATTTATACGAATTAATCCCACCATAAATCATTAATAAAAATCATCTTAAATATTATTGTTAACTGATTCTGTATATAGTCGAACTCAATTATATTGGGTTAAAGTGCTCGCCCTAAGACCCGAAGTTCATGGGTTCAAACCCAGCTGAGGTCAATGTATTTTTCTTGAGCGATAAAAAAAATCCGTAGCACAACTTCCTTCGGAGGGAAAGTAAAGCCGGCCGTCGGTAACGTGTCGATTGTGGCATTACAAGAACCCTGGAAGGTATGTGACAGTAGGACACCCGGGAAAATTGGTTGGCTCTTTAGCTCTCGCTCATAGAAATTATCGTGTTCTGGTATAATCTGTCGGTTCAGAAAGTGCGCGTTAAATACCATGAATAAATGATTAGAAAATGAAATTTATTGAATAGTATTACTTTATAGGGAAAGAGGAGCTTAGGAAGGAGGAGGATTCAAATATTGGATGAATTCAAGGAAAGGAGAACATTCTAGGAGCTGAAGAAGGAGGCAGTCTAAGTTCACCGACAAAAGGAATGGACCTGTCGTAAGATATAACACTTAATAATAATATATTGTAAAGAATTTTAAAATTATTTATTGGTAATTATATGAATTAATCCCATCATTTATTATTATTATTATTATTAGCACCGCGTCTTACTACCCGTTCGGGTTATACGCACCTACGCTGATGTGTAATGGTAGGGTGATTGTGAGATGAAATGAAGGACCTACAGTTTAACGTGGAATCCGAACCACGGTAGGAGACCTGGCATTCCCAACATTCACAAGTTGTCTTGTCAGAGGTGAAGGAAGGGTTTGGTAATCAGATAAACCATCATTAATTATTAGTAAAAAAATTAATTAAATGTATTTTTAATTGTTTTAGTGTATAGTACGTGTTTATTTATCGAGCCAGATTTTCTAGGAATAGACTGTCCAGGTGATTTAAAAAGTTAGATCTACTTTTACCTATTCAAACGCCAATTCATATCATGGTTTACAACTGGTTCTTATTTTTACGAATGGACACTTATTTGGAGTATCTTTTAGAATTTTTTTTATGTCGACATTGATAACAATGAACCACATTATTATTATTATTATTATGTATATTGATAATATATATCAAATGTGACAGCTGAAACCCTCATGACTTGACGTATGAGTACGTGAAAGTTGATATAGTAACATTTTCTTACGGTTGGTCACTCTACTTCTGTCTAAAAGGTTGTTCCTATTGTAAAACTACTCTTGACCTAGTTTCGGGGAATGTTAAAAATCAAAAGTTACCCCTATTTAGGGGTTGAATGACCCTTGGGGGTATAGTTCCCAGGGCGGCACGTGACATATGAGGCATTCGGAGATCACTAGTAATGGGAAGATAGTAGTGAATGTCAGTTTGGGGCACGCTCCTGTAGTAGTTAACAGTAAATCAGTTAGGATTTTAACTGCACTTTATAAACATAAAACTTTTTAAACTGTCTTACTTAACCTAGGACAGCAAAACTAGACATCCAATTCCAATATCTCGGCAAAAGAACGGATTTATACACAAATATTATATATCATTTTGTGACCTTGCCTACATCGACTTCTTCTACTCGCTTTGAAAGTGTCTACAGCATTGTTTCTTCGCCTTGTTACCAATGCGGTAATCTCTTACGTATTTTATATATGTGGCGGTACCCTTTGATGCATTTCCTGTAAATAACGGCACCCTTTGATGCATTTCCTATAAATGACGGCACCCTTTGATTCATTTCCTGTGATTGACCGCACCCTTTGATGCATTTCCTGTAAATGGCCGCACCCTTTGAGGCATTTCCTGTAAATGACGGCACCCTTTGATGCATTTCCTGTGAATGATGGCACCCTTTGATGCATTTCCTGTAAATGACGGCACCCATTGATTCATTTCCTGTGATTGACCGCACCCTTTGATGCATTTCCTGTAATTGACGGCACCCTTTGATTCATTTCCTGTAATTGACCGTACCCTTTGATGCATTTCCTGTAAATAACGGCACCCTTTGATTCATTTCCTGTAAATGACGGCACCCTTTGATGCATTCCTATAATTGGCCGCACTCTTTGATGCATTTCCTGTAACTGACGGCACCCTTTGATGCATGTCCGGTAACTGACGGCACCCTTTGATGCATTTCCTGTAAATGACGGCACCCTTTGATTCATTTACTGTAATTGACCGTACCCTTTGATGCATTTCCTGTAAATAACGGCACCCTTTGATGCATTTCCTGTAAATGACGGCACCCTTTGATGCATTTCCTGTAATTGACCGCACCCTTTGATGCATTTCTTGTAAATGACGGCACACTTTGATCCATTTCCTGTAATCGACGGCACCCTTTGATGCATTTCCTGTAACTGACGGCACCCTTTGATGCATTTCCTGTAAACGACGGCACCCTTTGATTAATTTACTGTACTTTTATTACTAAATAACTGATTGTAGACAAATTAAATAATCAACGTTTTTGGCTCAATACTTGCATGAACTTCAATTATAAATGTCCAAATACATCCATGACAGCTTTTTTTTAAACCTGGCCTACACCTTTAAATATTGAAGCTTAAAAATTACGTGGTGTTAGAACTTTCAAAATGTATATTCTGCCTGCCTGCCTGTTTGTCTGTCTGTCTGTCTGCATCTGGGTCTACATCTGAAACGGCCTAAAAGATATCTTTCAAACTTGACATTTAGATGTTATATTGGCATATCTCGTAGAGTTTTTGTTACTGAAGACTTATTTTTACTGGTAATTTAATTTTTGATATCTACAAGAAATTATGAACGATTGTTTAATAACAGTTATTTATTTTGTGATCAATTTTAATCAACGTTAGAGAAGAATATAAACTGGAAGATCCCCAATTAGATGAGCCTGACGTATCGTCCCCGTGTTCATTGATGCGATACGCTCGTGAAGTTAGATATATCTGTGTGTCAGCTGGGGATTTCGGGCTTCACTGGACCAGCACAAAGCGACCCAAGATTTACCAGGCTGAGGGGGACGTTGTATTAATATCATCTTAAGAAGACGACTGAGAAGTTTATTTCCCCGAGTAACGCTTTTCAACAGCCGATGTGGCCAGATGTGGTGTACTCGCAAGGGTGTAGAGATGGGCAAGGGGGTCTGCACAACCTAGAATTATTATAAATTCTTTAAAAGGTCCTACCTGATTGTTGGCCATTCAAAGGTTCTATCTGATTGCTAGTCTTTAAAAGGCCATATCTAATTGCTGGCCTTTCAAAGGTTATATCTGATTCCTGGCCTTTCAAAGGTCCTATATAATTGCTGGCCTTTAAAAGGTCCTATCTAATGGCAAGACTTTTAAAGGTCATATCTGATTGCCAGCCATTCAAAGGCCTTTGCTTATTGCTGGCTTTTCAAAGGCCATATCAAATTCCTGGCCTTTCAAAGGTCATATCTAATTGCTGGCCTTTAAAAGATCCTATCTAATTCCAAGCCTTTCAAAGGTCATGTCTAATTTCTGGCCTTTAAAAGGTCCTATCTAATTCCAAGCCTTTCAAAGGTCCTATCTGATTACCAGCCATCCAAAGGCCTTTGTTTATTGCTGACCTTTTAAAACTCTTGTCTGATTGATGGCCTTTCAAAAGTACTAGCTTATTTCCAGCCTTTCAGAAGTTCTAGCTGGTCACTAAACTTTTTAAACGTCCTAGTTGGTTACTTGATTTTCAAAGGTTTGACCTTTCTCAATTCCTGTCCGTTCAAAGGTCCTAGCTTATTGCCGGCCTTTCAAAGGTCATAACTGATTGCTGGCCATTCAAAGGTCCTAGCTCGTTACCAGCATTTCAAAGGTTCTATCTGATTTTTTTGCACTCCACATTCATCCCCTACTTAAATTCGGGTACCTCTCTTCTAAATTCTATCGTTTTTCTATCCCTATTCCATTAATGTGGGACTAAAAATAACTTGAGTGCAAAGAGGAAATATACTTTAGTTTAGTCACAAAAAGTTCTCTATAATTATACTAATTACTATTGCTGTTCCATTCAGAGCTGGACGTCTGTTGTCTTATTCCGTCAGTCAATCATGTCCATATTGTTTAGTTATAAGAGTTTAACTGCGTCAGCCTTATCTCGTGGAGCCTCAATTAACCTCAATACGTTAGTTAACGGCCAAACAGAGCTGAGCGTATCCTCCGGGGGGAGGGGGGAGAAGTTTGGCTGGAGGCTTTTACGAGTTATATAATTATATAGCTGGTAAAAACTGCAGGAGCATCCAGTAAATACATATATATGAGGGATGGAGCTCTAGAATCATTGAGAATATTCAAGATTCTGGAAGATATCTGATTCGTATGGATGAATCCCCGGATACCAAAGGGATTGCAACCCCCCTTAACCAACCCCCCCTCACTTCTATTTCCTTAAATACGTGCCTAAGCTAAGGTCAGAAATTACTATTATGTGTTCTATCTTACGACAGGTCTATTCCGTTTGTCAGTTAACTTAGACATCCACCGCGCCCTGTCCTCTGCCTCCTTCTTCAGCTCACAGAATTTTCTTCTTTCCTTCAAATCATCCAACATTTGAATCCTCCTCCTTGCTAATCTCCTCTTTCCCTCAACCTTTCCTTCTATGACGTCGAGCAGAAGACAGCTCCTCCTAAGGCTGTGTCCGATCCAGTTTGCTTTGTACCGAAGAGTCTCGTACAAATTGGTTTTCTTTTCACTCACTCTTCTTAGGACTTGTTTATTTGTCACCCTTATTATAAATGTTATTTATTTAACATTTTTAAACATAAATTTAAATATGTTTGTGTGTAGTTTACTAATGTGTGTGTGTTTTTTTCCCCACAGTTCCCAGAAGCCCTTTGATGACTTTGAACCTTTACACACTTGTAGTATGGACCGCGGGACAAAAACCTAACGGAGCCGGAATTTTGATTTTTTTTTTTAAATTTCTTTCATGAATTAAAATAACGGAGTGAGGGTTCTTTTCAGTCTATACTAAAATCATAAGTAGCAGAATAATTATTATTCAAGCTTTGCTCTCCTGTCGTCGACAAGCTTATAATATACCAGTATATAAATAATACTCGACAACTCACACTAGCCCATATGGACACTCGAGATTTAGCCTTGAGATGATTCATACATAATTACACACACACACACACACAGAGGGAATTAGGGGTGAAAATGGTCCATGTAGAGGGGGGAGGGGACAAAAAAAAACCTCACTATTATTATTATTATTATTATTAGCACCGCGTCTTACTACCCGTTCGGGTTTTACGCACTTACGCTAATGTGGAATGGTAGGGTGATTGTGAGATGAAATGGAGGACCTACAGTTTAACGTGGGATCCGAACCACGGTGGAGGCCTGGCATTGCTCACATTCACAAGATGTCTTGTCAGAGGTGAAGGAAGGGTTTGGTAATCAGATAAATCTATGCCGGGACCGAGGATTGAACCGCGGACCCCCAGCACCTAAGTCTGACACCTTACCCCCTAGACCGCCAGGTCACCCTTAAGCCTATAAGACTGGTAAGTCTTTAGAATAAACGGTGGGACATAAAAAGAAACACACGGCGTTAAACAAATCAGTTTTATAAGAATAATATTATTTATTGTCGTGGACAAGGGGTCGGTAGCCTACGACACGCGTACCAAGAGTGGCACGTGGAACGATTTGAATAAAAAATAATATAACAACTTTAAAAAAAAATTAAAACCATTGATGTGAGTAATAATTTAAATAACAACACGTTTTATGTTTCAATGATTCATTTGTTTCGTTTCAAAATTTTCAACATAATGTCTTCAGAACTTAAATTTTGCAAAACACATTTATATAACTTTTGTATTTATTCGGATTTATATTAAAATATTAAATGAAACCGTAGTTATTTAATGTATTTGCGTTAGAATCATGTCACAATTATATTTTACAAGATCATCTTAAATTTGTTTTAATACAGTAGCTCCAAGACTTCTGTGGTGCTGACTGACAGCTCACAGCTGACTTCTGACAGTCAACATAAAGGTATATACCTAAACGTTGACTGTCAGAAGTGACAGCTGCTAAACACATGTTTTTACAGATCATTTGGTCCGGCATAGGGATATATAATTTGGTCTGGTAACTTTTCAAAGCTGTCAGTCAGCACCAAAGAAGCCGTGGGTCTACTGTAGTTGTATTAGTTAACTAGTATAAACATATCAACTATTTAGGGTGGTCTTAGGTTGGTTGGCGCGCAATACTACATCGGCACGGCACTAATAAAAGATGGCCGACACCTGGACTAGACCATGGAGATTCTAAAATAGGCCAATTTAAATTAAATCTTATCTAAGAAGATGCGTTTAATTCACATAGTGATATCAACAGCTGTAGAATATGTGTCATTAGCAAAGCGGCATTAAATGAGAAACTGTTTAAATGAAGAGGAAACGCTGTCAATAAATTTCCTCGACCAATATTCAACAACTGTTGTGTTTTCTTTTTTCCCCCACCACGTCTTACCACCCGTTCATGCTCTACCCATGACTGATAACTAAACTAACACGTTTGTAATGAATAAAGATTGAATTCAGAGGAAGTGTATCCGCATTTTCATGAAGGAGGAGTGGAAATCCGTCCAGGCATAACCCCCCCCCCTCAGTACACTCGACCGGAGATTCGAACCAAGGACCGTTGATAGTTATTAAACTAAATTTTACCCGCCTCGGTGGCGTAGTTGACTAACGCGCTAGTTTCGTGTTGAGCTAGAGTGCCGAGTACGGGGAGAGCAATGTTCGAATCTCAGTCGGGTGAACTGGGGTAGTTTTTTTTCATAAATGGTTTTCCACTCTCCCTCCACGCAAATGTGGGATCACTTACTTTATATTCAAACTTCCCAATTCCTAACCCATTAGCGTAGTTAGGTATTACTTTAGCGTGTAACCCGAACGGGTAGTAAGACGCGGTGATAAATAAATAAATGGTTAATACTACTTTAGAGGTGTGGGAAATATTATTTAAAAACAAATCCTATTCCATCTGACAGCCGTAAAATAAAGCAATACTTTAACTTAGCGATCCTTTAATACATGGGGTAGTACTATAGTTAGTGTCAGTTACATGTACAGTAGCCCCACGGCTTCTTTGGTGCTGACTGACAGCTTTGAAAAGTTACCATACCAAATTATGTATCCCTACGCCGAACCATATGATCTGCAAAAACATGTGTTTAGCAGCTGTCACTTCTGACAGTTAAATTTTGGTATATACCTAGATGTTGACTGTCAGAAGTCAGCTGTGAACTGTCAGTCAGCACCAAAGAAGCCACGGGGCTACTGTACTGTACTGTACTGTACAATAAAGTAATATAATAGTAAAAAGATGTTAGAGGAAGATGCAGGGGTGGGGGAATATAAGAGGTCAACCTATAAATAAGATGCTGTTCCCATCTCTTGTTCCCTTCCATGCTACCTTAATGAGACTGTGACACCCCCTTAAAGAGAGAGTGGAAGGGTTGATAGTCGTGACGTCATGAGGCTGGTGTCCAAAGTCTCTAGTGTGTGTGTGTGTGTGTGTGTGTGTGTGTCGGTATCGATTCTAACGCGAGGGCAAGCGCTCCACAGAGTAGTGTATAGTACATTACAGTCAGTAGGAGGCTGGCAACCGAGCCTCGTAGCTGCGCGCGCGATCTAGGACCGGCGTCGAGAAACTAGGGACCGGCCGGCCACAGCGACTCAGCCGAGATGAGAGGAGTGATGGTGGGCTAAGCGATGGCGTCGGGGGAAGGTGAACGCGGCGTCCTCGTCGTGGGGATTTGGGAACACGTTGCGTCGTGTCTGGGTAGAGGGAGGGGGGGTTGCCTTGGAAGGTCTACCAGCCGATGTGTCAGTGCCTGTGAGTGAATGCGTGTGAAAATAGTTTTTTTTATATCCACCCCCCCTGGGAGAATAGGACTATAGTTCTGTAACTCATTCCCAACAAAAAGTTTTATTTTATTTAAAATTAATATATATATAAATATATATAATTTTTTTCCGTGGAGCCTAAATCTTTTAACTTCGGAATATTTTTAAAATTTATTTTCTTGTATATTATACACTAATATATTTTGTGAGTGTGTTTTTAAAATAAAATCGATTGATGCAACAACTCGCCTCGACAGGATCCATTGGTAAGTGCTTCCTTGTGGATGTATTTTTTTTTATCCTCCAATCAATTAAACCCATGTCTGATTCTGTGTTATCAAAAAGCTAACAAAAGATCATACGTGGCGAGTGTTAATATTGAGTATAGGGGCACCAAGTGTGGGGGTTAGAGGGGGGGGATATATATTTTCCTGAGATAAAGATTATAACCCCCCCCCCCTATCTCTCTCTCATGAAACCAACCACTGAGGGGGTACATCGTGCGGAAGAGAGCCCTATTCTCTGCTTATCTTCATATTGATTTCGAAACGTAAAAG
>CABFVX010001685.1:0-16864 GCA_902151425.1 Timema shepardi | reverse complement strand
AACAGAGAAGGAGGGGGGGGGGGAGAGATGTTTTTTATTATTTTTGAAGGGCGTAAGGTAAGATTAGGTAGGCGAAGAAGGAACCTGAAATAATTTTTTAAATTTTACATTTATACAAACACTCTCTCATGTTATTATAATGATTTTTTTTTCTGGTGGTTGAATAATAATTTACTTTAGTTTGAATGTGCAATACTATGCCAAGAGGATGATGGTGGAGCTATATGTAAGTGCATTAACATTGGTGTGAGAAGGTGAATTAAAAAAGCATTAAAATTAATTTTTGGTAGATCAACCCCAATCACACAAAGCCGGGAATAGAAGACTGGCCTCTTTATCAATACATGGTTATATACTATGTGAATCTGACGTAATAGACCTCACGGTTAGTATTTGATTTTATATCGAAATAAAAAGTATTTAGCTTAGTTAAATTATTGATTAGGAATGTGAATATAACTGTTTAAATTATTCTTCAGCGCTTAAACTTCTTATGTAGGGGGAATAAGTGAGTATGCGCCGTGAGATAATCTGTGTATACTGTTTTTATAGCAGTAATGTACCACCAATAGTATTAATATCTTGTTCAGGCGCTATAACGAGAAAGCCCCGTGAGGTAATCTGTGTATACTGTTTGTATAGCAGTAATGTATCACATACAGTATTGAAATCTTCTGCAGGGGCTATAACGAGGAAGCCCCGTGAGATAATCTCTGTATACTGTTTGTATAGCAGTAATGTATCACATACAGTATTGACATCTTCTTCAGGGGCTAAAACGAGGAAGTCCCGTGAGATAATCTGTGTATACTGTTTGTTATAGCAGTAATGTATCACTTATAGTATTAATATCTTGTTCAGGCGCTATAACGAAGAAGCCCCGTGAGATAATCTGTGTATACTGATTGTATAGCAGTAATGTATCACTTATAGTATTAATATCTTGTTCAGGCGCTATAACGAAGAAGCCCCGTGAGATAATCTGTGTATACTGTTTGTATAGGAGTAATGTATATTTAATAGTATTAGAATATGTTGTAGGGGGCTACATTGAAACTACAAATGGAAAATATCCGGTATTTTCTATACCTCCATAGTGTTATTTCTAACAAGGCAGGTGATTTGAATTTCATTAAGAGTAAATATGAGCTAACGTTGAAACTCTTTATATTCTGGTAATTAAATACCTACACTCACGATCAAGATATTAGAGTATAACTTTACTTGGCCCATGGTTCTAGTCTCCTCACAATCAATGTTGTTGTACTAAAGTTGGTTATTGGTACTATAAACTTGGATTAGCTGTTGTAGACTCAACCAAGAACCTTCAGATGGAAATGTTAATCAGTGTACATAATTACTTAATTGGAGACCGTTCTCGATTAATTTAACTAGATACATGAATAATTTTATAAATACACAAATTATGTCCTACAACCCGTTCGAGCTAGTTATATATTTACACTGATTGGTGTAGGAATAAGCACTTAGAGAAAGCGTGTCCAAATTTGTGAATAATAGGAAGAGAGAAAACCAAATTATGGTTTAAAAAAAATCCTTAGTAAACCCATCCGGGAAGTTAATCCGTATTCTCTTGCCACTGTAGTCCCAGACATGATGAACCCGGCACCTGTGTCCACGTGTCCACGGGTGTGTGTAGTAGGCTCCTATAAGCTACTTAAAAAAATATTAATATTACCAATAATACTTGAATCAGTGGTCACACGGACAAAGGGGTCAGGTTCATCTGACTTGGTTTGACAGTGATGATGAATATCTCTGAACCCACTTTGGTGGCCGCATGGTCTAAGACGTTACTCTCTCGCAGTTGACTAGACTGCCGATGAAGCGGAAATCAAGGTTCTAATCTCGATCGGGTGTGCTGAGGGAGGATTTTTTTTCCAAAATGATTTTCCACTCTCCTCCCACGAAAATGCAGGTGAACTTCCTCTAAACGTAACCTTCCTCATAACCTAAAATCCCTAGCGTTTTTTAGTAGATATGTGTACAACCCGAACGTGGTGCTAAATAAATGTATCTCTTGGATGGTTTTCAAAGCAAATGAGGGTACATTTACTATCAATTCTACTAACTCTATCCCTACCCTTCAATTTTAATATTTAAATTACTTAGATGATCAGTAAGAAGGGGTGGACGTAAAATTTAAAAAAATCTATATATTTAAATAACATGGTGGGTTAAAATAGAGCAGCTTTATATAATCGCGCTATCGACGCTTAGCGTCGTGCTAGGCGTCCGCCCTTGGACCGCAAAAGGTTAAACGTAGGCGAACATCCAATCAATGGCCAATTAATCACGGGAGCACTACAGTTCCAATATCGCCCTCTTCGTTTTGTTCACCCCGGGACAGTAAAACCTGATATTGTTTGGGGTTTATGTTGACATCTGTTCGGAGAGGTGGCAATCGTTTTATTTTAATATTTCCCGAAACTGTCACGGAACGTTCTAGTGGACGTAATCGACTATTAATGGCAACGTGGTTTGAGTCGTCTGAAACGCGCAGTAAGAAAGAGGTTTTTACATCCATCACTGTTTCTAGGCTATGGTCAATTTTTTTTAAATCAAGTCATTTATTTTCCCCTACCGGCTGGCCAGGCCTGCCGTAGCTTCATATGCCTTATAATATAAACTAGGACAGTACCCAGCCGTTAATTTATCAATGTGAAGGGGTGAACCCATATCATCCATGGTAAATTTTTCGGCCATGTCGGAAATCGAACCCGGGACATTTATCTCAGTAGGCAGGCACAATACTGATTGAGCTAACGTGTTGGATTAATAAAGAGGTAATTGAATATAAAAAAATATTAACACAAAAGTTACAAATATTGTATTTACTGGAATATAAATAACAATTTTGTGTTTTTCACGAGTTGGGCGTGGTTGCGTTATCTGGTATCTCGTGTTCTTAATAAGATCACTTATAGATAGATTATTTCCACACGTCCATCACAGACTCTGCCATAAACTATGAGTTAAAATCACCCTGGGAACAGGAAGTATCCTAAATAGCAAAGTGTTAAAAGCATTGAAGTAGTTAACCAAAGGTCCCAGGTTCGAATGACTTGCCCTGTTGTCTTTTTTTTTAAACTAATGATTAATGAATATATGTTTTTAAAGCTTGAGTTAACTTTTTTTTTTTCATATCCTCTTCTCCCTCTTCTGCCCCCCAACATACATTGTTGACTATTAGGCCGATTTAAATATAAAGGACACATTTGTTGGTAGCTATAAAAGTTATTCAATCTAATTTAATATATTCATACGTCAAATCATATAATCTTCAGTTGTCACTTTTGATATTATTATTATTATTAACACCACGTCTTACTACCCGTTCGGGTTATGCGCACTTACGCTAATGTGTAATGGTAGGGTGATTGTGAGATGAAATGGAGGACCTACAGTTTAACGTGGAATCCGAACCACGGTGGAGGCCTGGGCATTCCCCACATTCACAAGATGTCTTGTCAGAGGTGAAGGAAGGGTTTGGTAATGAGATAAATCTTTTCCGGGACCGAGGATTGAACCCCGGCCGCCAGCATAGAAGTCTGACACCTTACCCCCAGACCGCCATGTCACCGCCACTTTAGATATGTATTATCGATAGCAATAAAATACTACTATTAATAAAATAAAATAATATCAATATTTATCGCCAAAAAAAGTTTGTATTTTGTAAAAAAATCTTTCCATTAGAATTCTACTACACACAAAATACTTGTAAAATTAGATTCATATAATTAATATAAGGAATAATTTTCGTGAGTAAATATTTAAATGAAGAAACATAATTATAAACATGAAACAATGTTAAGTCATATTTATCGCCGAAAGTAATTATTTTATTTATTCGTTTATTTCACCAACCTTTTTTTGTCCAATATAAAAATATAGAGTGATTATTTAAATAAATCACGAACCCCGTAAGGACCCCAGCAAACACTTTTTTAATTAATTTAAATATAACAAAGACATCTTTTAACAATACTTTAAAGTTCATTAGAAAGGTTTCTTGATTGTCTAACAGATGGCAGCACTAACTCTGTTTGATTTAAAAAAAATCCCTCCCCATTTACCCCCTGAACCCTTCATTTTTTTTTCTTTTTATGACGCTAAACACTTTTGAACAAATATTTTTAAAAAAAGCCCCCAGGTTTCGATTGTGTCGTATAGAGCTTTTTTTATTATAGAGGTTTACGGCAGCTTTTCATCCCACACAAAGATTTGTTCACGAAATATTAATTATTTTTTTATCACTAAAGAGTTTAGTGAAAGGAAAGTGCGCTGTCATTAGACGTCACTTCCAGCTGCCACGGTCGGTTAAATGGTTTAGAGTTTCCAGACTAAGAGTCTGTTTGGTTTAGAGGCGGGGCCTTCAATGCAACTTTAGAGGATATTTACCAGAGAAGAGGAGGCTGGTAGCACTACTTGTGGACCTCAGAGAGTCTCCTTATGAAATACAAGGTGTTTGCTTGTTGAATACAAAGTATTCCCCTTGTGGAATACAAAATATTTACTTGTGGGCTACAAAGTGTCCCCTTGTGGAATACAAAGTATCCCCTTGTGGAATACAAAGTATCCCCTTGTGGACTACAAAGTGTCCCCTTGTGGAATACAAAGTGTCCCCTTGTGGAATACAAAGTGTCCCCTTATGGAATACAAAGTTTCCCCTTGTGGAATACAAAGTATCCCCTTGTGGAATACAAAGTGTCCCCTTGTGGAATACAAAGTGTCCCCTTATGGAATACAAAGTGTCCCCTTGTGGAATACAAAGTGTCCCCTTATGGAATACAAAGTGTCCCCTTGTGGAATACAAAGTATCCCCTTGTGAAATACAAAGTATCCCCTTGTGGAATATAAAGTGCCCCCTTGTGGAATACAAAGTGTCCCCTTGTGGAATACAAAGTGTCCCCTTGTGGAATACAAAGTGTCCCCTTGTGGAATACAAAGTGTCCCCTTGTGGAATACAAAGTATCCCCTTGTGGAATACAAAGTGTCCCCTTGTGGAATACAAAGTGTCCCCTTATGGAATACAAAGTGTCCCCTTGTGGAATACAAAGTGTCCCCTTATGGAATACAAAGTGTCCCCTTGTGGAATACAAAGTATCCCCTTGTGAAATACAAAGTATCCCCTTGTGGAATATAAAGTGCCCCCTTGTGGACTACAAAGTGTCCCCTTGTGGAATACAAAGTGTCCCCTTATGGAATACAAAGTATCCCCTTGTGGAATACAAAGTATCCCCTTGTGGAATACAAAGTGCCCCCTTGTGGAATACAAAGTATCCCCTTGTGGACTACAAAGTATCCTCCTGTGGAATACAAAGTGTCCCCTTGTGGAATACAAAGTATCCTCTTGTGGAATACAAAGTATCCCCTTGTGGACTACAAAGTGTCCCCTTGTGGAATACAAAGTGTCCCCTTGTGGACTACAAAGTATCCCCTTATGGACCACAAAGTTCCTCCTTGTGAACCTTAAAGTACCTCCAACTCCCCTACTCCAACTTCCAGGAAGCCCTAACGTTAGGCTACTAAGTTGATATATGACCCGAATCGGTTCTCGAATAGTCTAAAGCGCCACTCTCTCAATTGACTGGACTGCCGACGACAAGAGAATCTGGGTTCGAATTCCTGTCGGGTTTTCCACTCCTCCTTCACGCAAATTCGGATACACTTGCTCAAAAATTCAATTTTCCTCGTCATTAACACATTAACGTAATTAGTACATAGGCGTTTATCCCGAACGCGTGGTAAGACCCGGGACTTAAATAAAAATACTTCCCCTATACGATAAAGTAAAAATATATAAAGGCATTGAAAACTCTATCCAGCCCCGTTAAAGGTTTTTGATGACACAGCTTTTAAAACACATCGAACCCGGGTCTTCAGACTCCAAGTAACGTGGCCAGTCTTGTTGGTGTTAATAAAGAGCAATGTCGTTGTTAAACAACCCCTTGCACCACTTAGTGTTGTAAACGTCTCGAGGATGTTGGAGGGGGGTTGTAAGTTAGTAAAATAAGATCGCCCCCGAGGGGTGAGTAATACGGCCCAATTTAGGGGTGAGCTCCTGTTAACAGGGGGGAGATTAGGACATATAATATAAAGACGTGCGATATTAGGGGTAGAAAAGGGCGCATTTCAAGGTCAGTATTTACTTCTTTTTTTAAATTGGACACAAGACATAAAATATGTCTCCAGTAGATCCTTTTTGGTTTAATTTTTAACAGTTGGTAATATCAACAGTTGTTGGATAAATACCGTGGGTATCCCAGAATTTTATGGTAGCGTTGTGTCTTCATTTAAATTATCCCTCATAAAGTTTCATTATAATAATGGTAAATATTTAATAGATTAAGATACTTAAACGTAAACAAACTAAAAATTGGAAATTTCCTTTAACTATTGAAGAGACATTTCATTCATTTTTGACTCGCTTTGGTGTTAATGGTGTTAATCCCTCACTATCGCAATAGATCGGGCTGCTGGATAGCGGGGGATGCTGGTGTTCGAATGCCGGTTGGGTGTAATGAAGGTGGTTTTACCTAAATAGTTTTCCGGGCTCTCCCCACACAAATGTGGGTACGATTCCTCAAAATTAAACTCACCTCATCCCTTACATATTATCTTAATCAGTACATAAGGGTGTAGCTCGTATGGTAGAGTGATGTGGTGCAAATATATATATATATATATATGAGAGACAATATTTATTATATTGGCCCATGAAAATATTTACTATAAAGATTGCAAAAGATTCCAGCCTTTATTCGCGTACCTTTTCATATCACCTTAAAATGCTCTGCTGTTCGATATAATTAGTGATGGGATTTAAAAAAATACAAACATGTTATTTGCTTATTTAAATAAGTTGCACGGGAATTGAACCAGGGAGCTTTGGTCCAGCGTTCCAATGCTCTTCCAATGAGCTATCCAGGGTTTGTCCCGTGCTCAAAGTAATTCTTCACTCACGGTTTTAAGGCAAAGTCTGTTATGGATGTGTGGGGATCGCCAGCTACATGTGAGAGACCAATAGCATGTCGGGCTATCAGAAACACAGCCATATGTGACTCTGACAGGTGTACAATACAGGATTGTAATATTGGAGCGAAACATCAATGAATATCGACCCACATGTTGCAAATCATTGTAATTACGCGACTGTCCGTATCAAGGGGGTGATATCTAAATTAATTGAATGGTGGTCCCCTCGATAAAGAGTCACGTAATTACAATGATTTGAAACCTTTTTGTTGATATTCATTGTTTTTTTTTAGATCAACATTGACAACATTTACTATATTAATATTTTGTATTGACAATATCTATAAAAACTATACTGTGTAAATAGCATGACTTGCCTCATGAATACATGGAAATACAGTAGCCCCATGGCTTCTTTCGTGCTGACTGACAGCTCACAGCTGACTTATGACAGTCAACATTTAGGTATATACCTAGATTTTGACCGTCAGAAGTGACAGCTGCTAAACAAATGTTTTTGCACATCATATGGTTCGGCGTAGGGATACATAGTTTGGTCTGGTAACTTTTTAAAGCTTTTAGCTGTCAGCTGTAAACTGTCAGTCAGCACCAAAGAAGCCATGGGGCTACTGTAGTTTAAGTAACTTGTTTACCGTAAAAGGAAAGTAATGTTGTTTTACAGCTTCGCTATTCCCACTCGGGTCACACACACATACACTCACATATATATATATATATACATACATACATATATACATACATACATACATATATACATACATACATATATACATACATACATACATATATACATACATACATATATACATGCATACATATATACATGCATACATATATACATACATACATACATGCATACATATATACATACATGCATACATATATACATACATGCATACATATATACATACATGCATACATACATACATACATACATACATATATATATATTAAGATATTGTTTTATGAATGAATAAGTTATAATTTAGAAGGCATGTATCCACATTTACGTGTGGGGATAGTGGGGGACCAAATGTCGGTATAAAAAACCCTCAATACACCCATCCAGGATTCGAACCAGTATCTTCCCGTCTTCAGCAATCCGGCCGATCACAAGAGTGACGCTTCTAGATCAACCACCGAATCTGGTGTGATAAGAATAAAAGTTCCTTCTTCTATGAATCTGCCTGTACTTTTCACTTGTCCGAGTTTGTTACGTCACTAAAGGGAGTAAAAGTGTTGCGGGTGGCCTAACATGTCGGTCCTGTTAGTTGTAATATATTCTGACGACTGGTCTGGGAATATAATTATATTGTAGATGTACAGGTATAGTTTAACATAACAATATTGAGGTGGGGAGAGGGGGGGGGCTTGCGTCCCCGCCAGGGAGGTGGAACAGGCAATAGATTGCTCCCTTGACCCCCTGCACCCCAATGGATCTTGGCCTGTTTTCTGTCGTGACCCCATTCCTAAAATATAATGTGCCCCGTGACCCAAATAAAAAAATCGCCCACGCTGTGCCAACCGGGTTTTATTGATACTTACTGTGACGGGTGGGTAGGAAGGGGGAGGGGGAGTAATATACCCTTAGCAAGAAACTCCTGTTCCTTACCTCAGTCTGATCTTGAAACAGGAAAGGAAGAAAAAAATAAGTAAATCCTGTTTACATTAATTAAGTCAGATGTCTTAAGTTTTAAATGTTCACACTGTCATACTCTCTATCTCCCTCATACTAACCATCACCATCATACTAACCATCACCATCATACTAACCATCACCATCATACTGACCATCACCATAGTACTCACTATCGCCATAGTACTCACTATCTCCCTCATACTAACCATCACCATCATACTCACTATCTTCCTCATACTAACCATCACCATCATACTCACCATCATCATCGTACTCACCATCACCATCGTACTCACTACCACCTCATCTTATCGGGACATGACCCACCTTGGTGGCGTAGTTGGCTAACGCGCTTGTCCTGTTTAGCTCGACTGCTGAAGACGGGGAGATCGAGGTTCGAATCTCGGTCGGGTGAACTGGGGTCCACTCTCCCTCCACGCAAATGCGGGTTCACTTCCTCTAATTCAACCTTACCAATTCCTAATCCATTAGAGTAATTAGTACTTAAAAGCGTATAATCCGAATGTATAGTAAGACGCGGTGCTAAATATTATTATTATTATTATTATTATTATTATTATTATTATTATTATCGGGACATGGAAAGAGTCTCCACGAAAAGGATGTACTTTTAGTTCGGGCTAATATTTCCACCACTGTGCTACGAATGGCGTAGCCCAGACGCGCTTTATTATTATATCAAGGATAAATTAACGGCTGTAGGATTAAATATTTGTTTGTTTGTTTGTAAGTCATAGTCTGATATACTCAGTCGGTTCATAATAGGCAAGTTTAATAACCGAAAATAATAAATAACTAAACAAAGTGATTCCATGGATATTGCCGGTTGGGATGTTGACAGAACTGCGTTATGAATTCATAAAGAAAATATAAACAATGAATAGACTTTTACAGTATAATCAACAATTAAACTTTTATTATTTTAAAATATCAAATGATTGACATGGAATGAGTTTGGCTCAATTAGTTAATCAAAAGTTAAACTACCCGGCGAGAAATACTTTACAGCCCCATTTCGTCTCGCGAATCACGAGTCGAGGAAAACAAGAGTTTGAGTTGGCGAAGCGCGGCGCCGCCATATTGCTGTCGTTTTCAATTAAACCAAATTACTTTGGGGCCCCAATGTCGCGACAATAAACGTAATCAGGTGTCTCCCCTTTTATGACGCTACGGAACCTTTTTGGGGCTTAGTTATTCCTTGAATACCTCTGTGCTTAAGTTGCTTTCTTAAAGCTTGAAGCTTACAAAACATACTCATTAAGGTAGGATGGACCATAGTGAGAGTCAAGGTCAATGTTTTTGCAGTTTTAATAGCACAAATCATTTTTTGGTGAAAATGAATAAATGTTATTTCAATAGATAAGTTTAGTTTAATTTTCTACAGTTGGTAGTATCAATAGCTCTTTAATACCTATCATAAGCATAGTGGACTTAAAACAGGACTTTTTTAAATAATTTTTTTTTAAAGTCCGTCAAATATCTATTTATAGAATACGGAATACACACTTTTTTTTAGCCCCATGTCTTACTACCCGTTCGGGCTATACACTTTTGTATTAATTACGCTCATTATTTTAAGGATTAGGAACGTTTTGTTTATATAAAGTGCACCCGCACTTGCGTGAAAGGTGAGTGGAAAACTATTTTGGGAAAAATTCTCCTCAGTAAACCCGACAGAAATTCTAGTCTAGATATTTCCGTTATGAGCAGTCTATTTTACAGATAGAGTATCACCTTAGACCATGCGGCCACCAGAGTGGGTTGTATTTAATCAATACGTGAGAGATGTTTTATTTTATTCAGTAGCTAAATACGGTGTAATTAAGGTGTTTTTCCTAAATTATATCTCCTTCATGTCTATAACATCAGTTTGACTAACTTATAATATCGCAGACGGGTAGTAAGACGCCTGAAAGAAATCCTCGTCCACCTAATCCTAATCCCAAGGTCTAGCTCCAGTGTAACTTGGCCGTTACTCAGGAGAGTCCATAGTCCAGTAGCACAATTCACCCTCCTCCTCCTGGAGAAAAAGGAACTGCTGGAATTTTCCGGAGATGAGACCGTGAGGACGAGACAGGCCACGAGGCAATAAAGCGAGACTTTAGCAGGAGGGAAGAAACTTTAACAGAAACTATTGTTTTTACGGTGAACAGTACAACATTTCACTTTAATATTACTAAGGTGGTTTTATGGTTATTTATATTATACATCAAAAGTGACAGCTGAAGACCTCAAGACTTGACGTATGAATATGTGAAAGTAGATCCATTACATTTTTAGATGTCAGATAAGTTTCTTCCGATGAAAGTAGATATAGTAACTGTTCTAGCTGTCAGATAAGGTTCTTCCTATGAAAGTAGATATAGTAACTGTTCTAGATGTCAGATAAGGTTCTTCCTATGAAAGTAGATCTAGTAACTGTTATAGCTGTCAGATAAGGTTCTTCCTATGAAAGTAGATATAGTAACTGTTCTAGATGTCAGATAAGTTTCTTCCGATGAAAGTAGATATAGTAACTGTTCTAGCTGTCAGATAAGGTTCTTCCTATGAAAGTAGATCTAGTAACTGTTCTAGCTGTCACATAAGGTTCTTCCTTTGAAAGTAGATCTAGTAACTGTTCTAGCTGTCACATAAGGTTCTTCCTATGAAAGTAGATCTAGTAACTGTTCTAGCTGTCACATAAGGTTCTTCCGATGAAAGTAGATCTAGTAACTGTTCTAGCTGTCACATAAGGTTCTTCCGATGAAAGTAGATCTAGTAACTGTTCTAGCTGTCACATAAGGTTCTTCCGATGAAAGTAGATCTAGTAACTGCTCTAGATGTCCGATAAGGTTCTTCCTATGAGAGTAAGTCTAATAACTGTTCTAGCTGTCAGATAAGGTTCTTCCTATGAAAGTAGATTTAGTAACTGTTCTAGCTGTCAGATAAGGTTCTTCCGATGAAAGTAGATCTAGTAACTGTTCTAGCTGTCACATAAGGTTCTTCCGATGAAGGTAGATCTAGTAACTGTTCTAGCTGTCACATAAGGTTCTTCCAATGAAAGTAGATCTAGTAAATGTTCTAGCTGTCACATAAGGTTCTTCCGATGAAAGTAGATCTAGTAACTGTTCTAGCTGTCAGATAAGGTTCTTACTATGAAGGTAGATATAGTTAACTGTTCTAGCTGTCAGATAAGGTCCTTCCTATGAAAGTAGATCTAGTAACTGTTCTAGCTGTCAGATAAGGTTCTTCCTATGAAGGTAGATCTAGTAACTGTTCTAGCTGTAAGATAAGGTTCTTCTTATGAAAGTGGATTTAGTAACTGTTCTAGCTGTCAGATAAGGTTCTTCCTATGAAAGTAGATCTAGTAACTGTTCTAGCTGTCAGATAAGGTTCTTCCTATGAAAGTAGATCTAGTAACTGTTCTAGCTGTCAGATAAGGTTCTTCCTATGAAACTAGATCTAGTAACTGTTCTAGCTGTCACATAAGGTTCTTCCGATGAAAGTAGATCTAGTAACTGTTCTAGCTGTCAGATCAGGTCCTTCCTATGAAAGTAGATCTAGTACTGTTCTAGCTGTCAGATAAGGTTCTTCCTATGAAAGTAGATCTAGTAACTGTTCTAGCAGTCAGATAAGGTTCTTCCTATGAAAGTAGATCTAGTAACTTCATCTAGCTGTCAGATAAGAGTCTTCCTAAGAAAATAGATCTAGTAACTTTTCTAGCTGTCAGATAATGTTCTTCCTATGAAAGTAGATCTAGTAACTTCATCTATCTGTCAGATAAGAGTCTTCCTATGAAAGTAGATCTAGTAACCTTTCTAGCTGTCAGATAAGGTTATTCCTATGAAAGTAGATCTAGTAACTTCATCTAGCTGTCAGATAAGAGTCTTCCTAAGAAAATAGATTTAGTAAATTTTCTAGCTGTCAGATAATGTTATTCCTAAGAGAATCTGGTTGTGTCGATTCCTACAAATGGCTAGTGGACAAACCGTTTAATACTTAAATACAACACTTGCAAGCCTCACAGGTTCTAGTCTCGGTAGATAAATATTTTCAACTTAATTATATCTCCTTACAATAAACATGGACAATCGATAAAAAAAAAGTCATTGTAATTCTGTTATCTTTGGCAAATCTTCATAAAAGTTTGTGTACATGGCCGCAGTATTGTATGAGGTGGTACGAGATGATGCGGTCCATTAAAGAGGTTGAGCAGGTACCGATCAATACCTCCCCCCCCCCGGGGGGTCTCTCGGCTGACGCGGTGGTTCCTGGTCCAAACAGTGGAAGTGTATAATTACCGGCAAGCTAGTGAGGCGTGCCGCCGACAGTAGGCTACACTGCAATGCGATGCGGGCCCACAGATTCACGTCGATACTGACAACAGGCGTGCATACGGACAGCTTTGTAACCGAGATCTTCGACCGTATGGTCACTTCGATGTTATGTTCTTTGATATCATCTTTAAATATAGTTGTTTTGATGCTATGTTCTTTGATATGATCATTGAAATATTGTTAATATTATTATTAGCACCGCGTCTTATTACCCGTCCGGGTTATACGCACTTAACGCTAATATGTAATGTTTGGATGATTGTGAGATGAAATGGATGACCTACAGTTTAACGTGGGCTCCGAACCACGGTGGAGGCCTAGAATTTATCACATTCACAAGTTGTGATTAATACACGTCTTGTCAGAGGTGAAGGAAGGGCTTGGTAATCAGATAAATCTTTGCCGGGACCGAGGATTGAACCCCGGACGCCAGCATAGAAGCCTGACACCTTACCCCTAAACCACCAGGTCACCTATTCGTATTAAAGAATATTTGACCGTTTAGGAGTACTATCGCTAAGTTTAAATGTATTTTCACAAAAAACAAATCAATGGGTACTTTTAACATATGTAATCAAGGGACTTAGTATAAAAGTTTAAATTAATGTTACTAGGGCTTGCTCGTAGATTATTTTCTTCATTCATGGGCTTATACTTGGATAAGTATTATGAATAGCTAGTAATGAATTTATTGTTTACATTATACCTTTTTCTTTTATGCTCTTTTTATTTTTCTTAAGGTCCCTTAAACCCATAATTTATTTTAAAATATATACATCTTAAGCTCATGATAAAATATTTAAAATAATAAAATAGTTAAGTTTAAACTATTTATGAGACAATTTTAACTGTGCAATAAAAATTAATATGTAAAAATTAACAAATAAATTCTACATATAATTTATTTAAAAGCTTAATAACTGAAAGTCGATGACCTGGTGGTCTAGAGTCAAGGTGTCAGACTTCTGTGCTGGCGGCCGGGGTTCAATCCTCGGTCCCGGCACAGATTTATCTGATTACCAAACCTTTCCTTCACCTCTGACAAGACATCTTGTGAATGTGGGGAATGCCAGGCCTCCACCGTGGTTCGGATCCCACGTTAAACTGTAGGTCCTCCATTTCATCTCACAATCACCCTACCATTACACATTAGCGTAAGTGCGTATAACCCGAACGGGTAGTAAGACGCGGTGCTAATAATAATAATAACTGAAAGTCTAAGAAAAGGGGGAAATGAATGTAATCTAAATTTTTTTGAAATATTTATATAAATACGAAAATGAATTAATGTTTTGACAACAACATATATGTATTCATTTTTAAGTATTCTAGCTCTCAAGCTAGCAATAAAATGCCGACACCCTCGACACCTCATTTAACTACGACAGATAAACCGACGAAAGGACGCCGCCAACTCAGCAGTTAACCAAGCAGAGAATGGTTCCATTTACTCCCACCAAAGCGCTGCTTGTCCGATGTTCCTTCCGCTGTGCGCCAGCAATTAGCTAATGGGGGACATACAGTTAACACCGCTTGGTGGCGCTGTGAAGGCACATATGTGGGTTGCGGAGGGTGAAAGGGGTCAGAGGGCGCAGTAAATCCACTCTTCAGCCCCGCCCATGTGTAAGTGGATTGTTTACTTAGTAATGTAGAGTAATTATTCAATTTAGCCATCTTTGATCTGTCTATGATTAATTACCCTTTGTTTAATAACCGTCGACAAACTTTGAAGTTTGTTAAATTATTAAAACAACTTAGGAATAGTAAACAATTAAAACCTTCTTGGTCGATGGGGATGCTTGCCTCTAAACCTAGCCACTAGATCTCAGCACTAATGACAATACCATCTCTTAAAAAAAAAAGGGTGACCTGGCGGTCTAGTGGTAAGGTGTCAGACTTCTATGTTGGAGGCCGGGGTTCAATCCTCAGTCCCGGAACAGATTTATCTGATTACCAAACCCTTCCTTCACCTTTGACAAGACATCTTGTGAATGTGGGGAATGCCAGGTCTCCACCGTGGTTTAACTGTAGGTCCTCCATTTCATCTCACAATCACCCTACCATTACACATTAGCGTAAAGGCGTATAACCCGAACGGGTAGTAAGACGAGGTGCTAATAATAATAATAATAATAATTTAAAAAAATGCCGGAGATACCCACGTAATGGTGTTTTGGCGTTTGTTTATTTAGGTAAATATTAGTAGCGTAATTTAAGGTGGTGTGAGTGGTAGCATTAGATACCCTGACCAGAAGAGCTTGGAGTAGGTCCCAGGTTAGGGGTCATTAGCTATTTTATTACAATTTCAATTCTGCATTATTTATTTGGATGAAATCTGGTGAATGTTTTTTTTAAAAATTAAGATTATATTTTCTGTACCCGTTCTCTTAGACTTACCTCCCTTACCGATAGTACAGTAGCCCCACGACTTCTTTGGTGCTGACTGACAGTTCACAGCTGACTTCTGACCATCAACATTTGGGTATATACCTAAATATTGACTGTCAGAAGGGACAGCTGCTAAACACATGTTTTTGCTGGTCATTTGGTTCGGCGTAGGGATACATTATTTGGTCTGGTAACTTTTCAAAGCTGTCAGTCAGCACCAAAGAAACTGTCCTACAACATATACAGTGGTGGCCAGCGGGTTGTTTCCAAGGAAATACAGGCTTTACCGGACTGTACTGCTGTACCTTATAATCTGTAGCATCGCATTTTATCCCCTTTGAAGTCAATAAACATTCATTCGTTCATTACATCATATGTGCAGTACAGTGAATTTGGGATATCCAATTACTAGTACAGTCTCGTCAAAATTGAACTAAACTTGGAAAAATCCCGTTAACTGCCACTAATAAAAAAAAATTGTAATATGTTGGACAAAATAATGTTGGCATTTTGCCGACTAGACCTCAAATTATTTGATTTTTTAATAATAATAATTATTATTATTATTAGCACCGCGTCTTACTACCCGTTCTGGTTATACGCACTAATGTGTAATGGTAGGGTGATTTTGAGATGAAATGGAGGACCTTACAGTTTAACGTGGGATCCGAACCACGGTGGAGGCCTGGCATTCCCCACATTCACAAGATGTCTTGTCAGAGGCGAAGGAAGGGTCTGTTAATCAGATAAATCTATGCCGGGACCGAGGATTGAACCCCGGACCCCAGTACAGAGGTCCGACACTGTACCCCTAGACCACCAGGTCACCAATTTTATAATTAAATATACCTATAGTTTGATCAAGTAATTTTGCGAGTTAACTCATACTAAATATTAATACTTTATTTTAGCCGCGTCTTAATAATCTTTTGTGCCACACAAATGGATATTACTTACGCTAGTGAGCTAGGAATGAGGAATGTATATATTTTAGAAAATGCACACGCATTTGCACAGAGAGAATGGGGAAACCAATTATGAACAAACACACTCAGTTCACCTTATCTGGACCCACCTAGGTGGCATAGTTAGCTTACGCGCTAGTTTCGTGTTGAGCTAGACTGCCAAGGTGGGGGGGGATCAAGGTTCGAATCTCGGTCGAGTGAAACGGGGTGATTTTTTCCTAAATGGTTTTCCACTCTTCTTCCACGCAAATGTGTGTCACTTCTTCTAACTATTCTACCTTCCCAATTCCTAACCAATTAGAGTAATTAGTACTTAAGTATATAAACCGAACGGGTAGTAAGACGCGGTGCTAAAATATTCACACGACCTGGATTCGAAATCCGATCTCTCCATCATCGGCAATCCATAATGAATGAACTTTTAATTTAGTCCTTTAGGCCACGTGTTCACAAGCGATGGTTTTGTGTGTGTGTGTGTGTGTGTGTGTGTGTGTGTGTGTGTGTGTGTGTGT
>CABFVX010001684.1:70827-148154 GCA_902151425.1 Timema shepardi | reverse complement strand
TTTGTGTTACAGTGATGCGCGCGCATCTTAAAATTTCACTCTCATCATTTTTTCATAACGCGCCTAAAGAGGTATAACTTCAAAAAAATGTATTTTCTAAAGGTTTCTTCTTCCAAAATCCTACTTTTCAATCCTCGATAGTTGCATACATAGTGGACAAACTCATTGATAAGAAAAAAAAATTGTTGGGTGAGTGATTTCGTTAACTAGCATTACACTTGATTGCCATTTACAAGGAAGTTCGGGTTTGAATTTCTGATAGGTGCCCTGAGTTATTTTAATATTCTCTCTCGTCGAAAATGAGGGTTTATTTTCTCCGCGCTTGTATTAAGTCGTTTATATTCCACGTAATATAATAGATTAGCATGATCTGTATAGTCAAAATAATCTTATTATATCTCAACCTAACTTATTTTACTTTAAACATACTTACCTTTACTGAACCTAACATAACCAAAACAAACTACTTAATTTTGTTAATGACGTTATCCTATTCAGTTTTCTTCTCTATTTTAAACAGATCTTCACGTTATGTTTGTCTTCTCTGTAACATTCTTCTTCCTATCCCTTGCTTCTTACTCTTTATTTGCCCCACACAAGTCTTCTTCATTTCCCTGCCCTCTCTCTCTCTCTCTTTCTCTTATTATGTAAACCTCTTGATGCGCAACGTTGCCCGACACAGAAGAGAATCTTGTCGCTGTCAACTTGTCGGTAGTTACTTCAAAGCCAAGATGCGCGCGCAACTTCTTCAATCACAACCCCCACCAAGCTTCTTTAGTTCTTATGCCAACACGTCTTGATTATCATGTGTGTGAAGTACCTTTCTTAAAAACAATAACATTAAAAAAACTGACATCCAGTTGACAACCTTTTTATTTAGCTTCACATGTTTCTCTCTTGTAGAACTTTATGTGGAATTCAGTAGGTCTATAGCAGAACACTTTTAAAGAATCTTAACAAAGTAATACATTTCACAAATATTTGTTTGTTTGAAATACTTTAAAGAGAGGAATAATTTTTACAAACATTTGTTGCTTTGAAATACGTGTAAGAGAGGAATGCCATTTGGATACGCTTGCCATTTTAAAATAATTTTAAGAGGAGAGTAACTTTTTAAAATATTTGTACATTTAAAATAATATTAACAGAGGAATATTTTTCAATATGATTGGCTCTTTAAAATACTCTTGAAAAAAAAAATAACTTTCACAAACAATTACAGCAAATCGTCTACAATTTGAGAGAATAAGCAGATGATCATATTAATTCATACTTCTGAATGAGTGAACACTTGGACTAAATATTAGGCTCATTTAGTCTGGTCTGGTCTGGTCTGGTTTGGTGAATGGGAGGTCGGGGCTCAAATGCCGATCGGGGGTACTGAGAGTGATTTTTTTTACTAGTTGGATTTCCACTTTCTCTTCATTAAGGTCACGTGCATTTCCTCTACATAATAATTTCATCCTTCCTGACCCACCAGAGTAAACAAAATGCGTGCATCCCAAACCCGTAGTAAGACACGGTGTGGATAAAAAATAGTTCTAAAATGTTTTAAATGTTTTTCACTTTGAAATTATGTTTTTTACCTTTTACAAGGCGGCCAATTGACCTTTTAGTGTTTGTATAGTGGTGTTGTTCTAAGATTAAGTAATAATTAGTCACTGATAATAAACACTTTGTTAATCGAATATTTTTAAAGGTTAAATATAAAATATAATTAGCTCTAGAGGTCTACAGAACGGCTGCCTTTGATTGAAGATATGTAATTATTTTATTTAATGTCTGCAAAAATATTCTCCTGGTAGTCATTTAAGTGTAATTTAAGTTTCAGTGAGTTTGAAAAAAAAAATCTGATGTGGCGGTGACCGTAACATTCATGCTAGACGTGCACTAGTCCATCTAATGAGGGTTTAAAGTCGGTATTTGTCCGACTTTCATCCCAGTGCTCTAGCTAGTGTAGTTATTATTTGTGATGTCATAGATTTCGGAGTGGTGAGAAGGGAAAGAGCTACGGATGTCAGATAAAAATTCAAGCACCCGAGCTATGACTTCTCTTGCCCGAAAGGTAACGACTATAACCGAAGTCACTACCCCTTCCTTCCCCTTTCAAAACATATAGGGATGGTATGGCATTAAAGGGGAAATTAGTATTGTCAAGGTACTGACCCCGTGCCTACACATCTTTAAGTCCGGTACACATGACACAACTTCTTGTACATAAAGTTGTACGTACAAGAAGTTGCCTCTTGAAGATGGCGTCGTGTGAACACCAACCTTTGTACAAGATTTGTATTGCACAAAGTACTGAGTACAATTTCAGGAAATAGAGCGCGTCCTATATTAGCCACTTTTCTTGTACAACTTTTGAGTTGAAAACACGGAAACCTCGTCTTGTAGACAGTTACATTAAAAAAAAGAGTGATTATAAGTAAAACAGTTAAATGCTTGAAAAGAAACAAATGATTTATAATTGAAGGAGGTTAAACCCCACATACAAAGGTTTTCAACTGTTTTTAAAAAATATTATAAAATATAATATTTTTTTTCGTGATATTTAGGAATGATTAAGAAATTATTTACATTAAATACCAATGTTTTTCAAATTATTCAATCGTTATTTTTCCATAAAAAGGTCAACACACCATTTATTCTTTCAAATATTTTATTCAATCACAAAAGCTGTCTGAACAATCCCTGGATAAAATTTGTATTCAATCCATGTAACTAAGATATTTTACAATTTCTTGCACAACTTTTTATACAAGAAGTTTTGTCGTGTGTACGGGCCTTAGCATTATGTATAGTTTATTGTAGCAAGTGGTTTTGTTTTTATGTGTGTATGAGTGAAATATAGCAAACGAAAATTTATAAGTATGTTTTTAATAAGTTATAACACAATTATGTAATTAACAGAACAGAAGGACGCCCAAAAGCACAACTATCATAAAACAAACTCAACATAAATCCTTGAATCATAGAAATTGTAAAAAAATTCTGGGACCTCCTTTTTTAAGCTTGGGGGCACTCCTTACAAGCTTGCTTAAGAATTTTGGTCACGAGACGCTACTGATAGCCGATCAGGATTTGAAAACCGATATCCCTCTAATCGGCAGTATAGTCTATTGCGATAGTGACACCTTAAACCAATCGGCCACCGAAGAACTTTTAGAGATATTATATTATATATATTATTAGAATTGTGTTATCCATGTCAGTCACATAATACTATTAGTAATCTTAAAACCAAAGAATATTTTTTAAGTATTAGTGCAAGTAAGATTCAACTTGATCAAATACTGTACTTTATTTACAGTCTCCACGTCTTACTCTCCGCCCAGGCTACTATCCCACATATTTTTTCCATTGGGTTAGAAATTAAAAATGTAAGATTTATAGTATATGTACACACATTTGTAGAAAAAATCTCACTACGCCAGGTCAAGAATCAAACTCTGACCTATCCGTCCCCAGTATATCAAAACAAATGAGTTTGTGCCTTATAGACCACGTGTACACTGACGAGAATATAAGTAATCTTAATAATCTAACACCCACTTCGGTGACCGCATGGTCTGAGGCATTACTCTCACAGATGACTAGACCACTGAAGATGGGGAGATCGGAGTTTGATTCTGGTCGGATGTAGGCCTACTTAGTGTGGTTTTCCCTAAATGGTTTTTCACTATCCCTCCACGCAAGTACCAATACACTTCCTCTAAATACATCCTTCTTAAAATTTAATACATTAGTAGTATAACTAGTTCATAGTCGTGTAAACCAAACAGGGGATAAGACGTGGTGTTAAAAAAATATTAAAACATAAACTTAGGAAACATGAGAGTGACATTTTACAGAACTTAATGAAAATTCGCCTGAAGCGAAACTATAAAACAGTTTGTTGTAACCCTCTTCAGTGACCGTATGGTCTAAGGCGTTACTCTCGCAGTAGACTAGACTGCTGATGATAAAGAGATTGAGATTCGAATCTCGGTCACAGAGAGTTCTTACACAAATTGTTTCCAATCTCCCTCCACACAAATAGGGTATACTTCGCTTCTAGAATGTTGCATCGAAGAGCATATGGTGTATTTATATCTCTATAGAAAAATAGGTAGATTTCAATGGTTTTTGAGTAAAGTGCTTGCCTCAGGACCAGATCATCAATGGATCAAACCCAGCCAAGGTCGACAGATTTTTCAAGAGCAATAAGAATCCATATCACAGCTTCATTCGGAGGGGAAGTTAAGCCCTTGGTTTCATGTAGATTGTGACATGTAAAATAATCCTGAAAGGTGTGTGAAAATAACTTTCCCAGCAAAATTGGTAGGAACTTTCACGCTCGCTTGTATAAACACAACGTGGAAATCAATGTGGAGCTAACACACTTCCTGAACTTCCCTAGTACATGGTATTTTCACCAGATGGTGTAGGAAGCACTAACCAGCCGAAGCGCTGAGTTCAAACCTAGCTCCGGTTGAAAATAGATAAAATAAAACCATCCTTCGGGTTGTTGACTTTAGAAGAATAGAATAGTATTAAATGACTCATAACTTATAAGTGTAAAACAAATGGCTGATATGAGTCATTTTTGCGTGAATATGGTGCGCCGTGGGGTCCAGATAAGCGACACGGATATATTTTTTGTTTTAAGCCACGTGGGGAGGTTTGTGATGTGACGCAAGACAGACATGTATTGCCGTCCCCCTGCGGTGGCGCCTTCCACAAACCGATTGTTGAAGGGGGAGGGAGACAGGCTTATTTCGGAGAAATTTAGAGAGGATACCTCCTCCCCTTGAGCCATCGACTAAAGTCAAAGCTAGTGCTTAATCTTAGGGGAAGGAAGCGAGATTTAAGGTCAGTGTTTCGTTCAGTTTTTATAACAAATTTTTGACACGCTGCAAATAAAATATTGATCCAATAGAAACATAAGAGTTTAATTTTCTCCACATGGTCATCTCAACAGTGCTTGAATATTTAGTCAATAGAATTCTGAAATTTGATTAAAACTTTTCCTTTCATTTAAAAACTTTATCATAAATTCAAATTTGCTTGTCACTGATATAAAAAGATTGTTGATATTACTTAGTGTAGAAAATTAATCAACACATATATAATGAAGCACTATTTTATTTATTATGTCCAAAAAATGTTTTGCTATAAAAACTTCAAACATAATGACTGAACTTATCTCGCGTTCCCTTCTACTCTATGTTTTCAGAAACGTATCAAACATACAAAATATTAATGATTAATGTCTCCTACACAATATTTATGTTTAAATTATTTTTATATTATTTTTAAAATACACACTATCTTATTTTACACAATTTTGATATATATATTTTTAGCAGCTACCGTATAACTCTTTCAAAATGTTATAAGTTTGAAACACTGTTTTTATTATTTTGATATTAATGACTTTTAATTGAATTTTGGTTTTGTTGATCATAGTTACTAATTAAATTTTAGTAGGCCTATATAAGATATTTTAAAATAAAATTTCAATTTAATTCTAATTTTATAGAATTAGCATTCTATCAATCCTAAATTTAAAAAATAAACTTAACTTAAGAGATTATGGTGTCTACAAGACACATAACCTACCCAAGTGGAAAGGCAAACTCACACAATTATTACAAACTTAAAGTGAGCTATAAACTGGGTCTTTAAATATCTAGACATGAAATTGTCTTCCAGAATAGCTCTGATAGGAAGTGTGGGGAAGATAATAGGTAAAACATTAGCATGAGAAACATTAACTATTACGTCTATAACTCAATCCACTAATGGATTGATTTAATTAGTATTAATAAGAAAGGGTTTTTAGAGGCATTAGCTTGGAGAAGGGATAAAAGTCAATAGTGATACAAGAAATACTACCAACATACATGGTTGAGATTCAAAATTTGACCTTACCCTTCGCTGGCTATCCAGTCTATTTCAAATAGACTGAGACCTTAGATCATATTTCCACCATCGTGGGTATTAAAATATTCAAATAGCTTAGGATGTAAGTTTGATTTTTAAGTTAAATCTTAAACACTAATTTATTCATGTCTATGAATAAGCCTAAAGGGTTTCTGGTGGGGGGGAGTAAATCTCTGTTCCAAATTTGATCAAGATATATAGTATAAAGATTAGTTCTAAAGATAAGAGGAACATACACTCTAGTATAAAGATACGGCCATTATATTAATCCTTTATCCTTCTGAATAGTAAAAACAATAACTGTAATATAATTGTCTTAAATTGTAGATTTATAAAATATTCGGTAGCATATGTTTAATTTAAAGGAATTTTATAAATAGCTTTTACAGATGATAAATTTGGCACAATAGCCCTACCATCTAATATAGTCGCAATCACGTAAACGTGTAGATAATTTGATGATAGCCTTTATAATCTAGGTCTATGTTATTAAAGGTATATAGGAATTGAAATACAATGCAGCTGCATTTAAAAATGTCAGAGATAAAAATATTACTATTATAACACTTGTATTAATTAAGAGTAACAGGAAAGTTGATTAATTTGTAATGTTAAATTAATTATTTTCGTTTATAAAACAATCTTATGAATAATAAATAGGTGTTTACATTTTCTTACTCAATTATATTCCTGTCAATAGCTCCAAAATAAAAAATTGATTGTATTTGTAGTAATTTAATGATGTAAATTGTAGCTGTAGACCTAACTGTTTCATCATTTGCAAAAAATGTCTTATTTTGATAACGTTTGAATTGTATGCAGTAAATATAGGTAGCATTTTCTTATATTATTATTTTTTAAGAATTAATACTATATATAAAACGTAAAAAAAAGAAATTACGTGACTTGGTTTAAGAATCTAATAAAGTTGTTTTGGCAACTTTCATAAATGTCAGATACTTTTCTTTCTAGTGCGTTCATACCAAAACTGTATTCACGAGTTAACGCCTTCAAGGATGCATTTTGTGTTACACTGCAGTTAGTGAATTGGCCTATTCTCGTGGCACTTCATGTTCTTAAATAAATTTTGAACCTAAATCATTAATATATTTTAGTTTTCATAACGTATCTATCATTTGTGCTATTATTTGTAAGGTTTACTTTATGAAAGTGTCTTATGTGTTGTTTAATTATGTTAGGTAATACATATCTAGTATTAAACTAGCACTATCTTAATAAAAATTGTAACCTGCTTTGGTTGGCTCATAGTTTAACGCGCTACTCTTGAACTATACTACACTGACGATGGCAGGGAGATCGAGGTTTGAATCTCGGCCAGGTATACTGAGAGTGGTTTTTACAAAATAATTTGTTAACCTCCCTGCACGCTAATTTGGGTACATTTCATATAAATATAGCCTTCCTCATACTTAAAACCATTAGCTTTAGTAGTACATACACTTACAGCCCAAATGAAAAGTAAGACGCTGTAATTAGTAAAAACAATGTCCATTCCAATGGCTTGAAGGAAAATCTTATAAGGCCATCCATTTACAAATATTACTATATTCTACAGAAGCAAAAATTGGCACAATCTTCCCAAAATAATTTTTGTATAGAATATGATTTTATATATATGAATTTATAAATTTAATTAAATGTAGTAGTATGGTTTCAAAATGATATATAACAACGTTCTTCTATGGGGGAACTAAACACAGGTTCATTTAAGCACAAGAACGACATACTCAGCCAAAGCTTCGAAAATCTACGAGTAACAATAGCACAGACAAAATGTATAAAAAACTGAATCTTTTTAATTCCAGAAAAATCGGAGGAAGGTAACACCTGTGTTTCCCAACTAGGTCTTAGATTAAGAATTCCCAGCACGGATTAGTTAGTAGCAAGTCTGTCACTAGTTCTATTCTCACCATGGTCGAAAACTGTATCAGTTATAAAATTGGGGCTTCCCCTTACATCCATTGGCCTAGCCAAGGAGCAAGGGTTGTCTTAGGAGTAGGTGAATCCACCCTTCAAAACGTGGGATAATTTAGTTTAAAACCATTTTATATATCATATAAATAATGTTTACTGCCATGTATACATACAATTTTTATTTGTAGCGACAGGGTTGTTTTGTTTCGCACCGGTGTTTCTCGGCTAGGTTCAGGATGGCTAGTCTACAAACTAGATCTAGAATCTCCATCCACAAGCCACTGTCATTTCCTCGTGGGATCAGATTGAGGTTAGCGTAATGTGAATTATTCTAACCAACAAAATAGCCCGCCATCTTTAGGTTAATTCTTAATTCATTCGCCAACAATTTTGATACAAGTAGTGTAATTAAGTTGTGTATTTCAATATGGTTTATAATTTTATTCAAGCCGGCCACCGTAAAAACGTAATCAAATGTTTGTGAACCCGAATCATCAAGCAAGAAAATATATATGTCATTTATAATTACAGCCTCACTTATTGAAGTCTACCCTAATGTTCTAATTCCATATGCAATCAACAAAAAAAAAAGTTTTACGTAAATTTAGCTTGTGTGGACGTAGGTTTAGTATCAGAAAATTACTTTTTAGTACAGGCAAATCTTAACCAATGTCTAATATTTCAGAAATAAAATACAAAATACTAAAACAATAATTTGTTAACTCTTGATGAGACATTTGTTTTCCTTGTGGTGACTTCAACAAGATAAAACTTAAGTTCCAAAAAATTAGTTACAAAATTGGATTTTACTAGCATGTTCAACATAAAAAGATGGCAATTCTCTTTGTAAATTTAGTGTGCGGTTTGGTTCTGAGTATGTATTTAGGTTTTACACAAAAAAAAATAGATTCATTAGATGCAGGGGGTTGTATCCATTAAAAAATTGATATTATTGTTTAAAAATGGGAGCTAAGCAGAAGCTCAAGCTACCACAAGTTTTTGACAGTTGATGCAGACCTTTTTTTTTAAAGTTAGTAATGGTCAAATTGATGATAGGGTTATATTGGTAAACCCACCGATAATTAAATAACGTTATAAAAATATAAATTTATTAAACCCTCTAATAGAAATATTTTCTTTCTTGTAGGAAGAATGAACTGCCCCTGTGAGGGCGTAGTGACAGTGGTCCACCTGCCATTGAAAAACCCTCCAAGAAAGAAGGAGCTTTAGAGCTCTTATCAGATTTTGTGCCAACACTGTTAATAATTTTGAACAACATATAACACAGAGTACCTGTAGCGCTACTTTGTCAGCTCCAACACCCAGAATAAAATTATTGGTATTTGTGGAAATATAATATTAAAACATCACGTACAATCAATGAATAATGTTGAATGTATTGCTATTTTGTGAAACAATACATTATATGTGTCCGGAGGAGAACAGTTTTCTTTGTACATTCATTATGTTTCAAAATATATTAAGCTTATATGGAAAGAAGATTTTACAGATTTCACAGGTATGTGACTTAACAGCAGAAAATATCTTCAAACTATTTTGGAAATGTGTAAAAGTTTGGGCAACTTCCCTGAAGAATACTTCAGAAGATCCAGGATCGTTCCTTAGTTGAACTTATTTCAGGACTAGTCTATTGGTTTGGCCAAAACTTGGACATTTTAGAATCTCTTGATATTTGTCTTTCAAAAAACGCTAGTCCTTAAAAAGTAGAGGCTATAATCAAACTCAGCAAATCCTATTATGAAGGGGCATCATTATTAGTATTTAAATATGAACATGTGCTTTGGTGTCATAAAGTGTAAAGACATTGCCAGTATCGACTGTTTATGTCGAAAAAACAGTTTCATCTTTAAAAAAATGATTACAGACTTTTTCTTCGAAACAATACAGAGAGTGATCGAATAACGGGACTGGTCTTTGTGTCGAGCCAGTACCCTGTAAAACTTACTACATAAAACGAACTAAATGTAATGGTAAGAAATGGAAATAGGAAAATTCATTTGTAAGTAGTACTAGATAACTTTTTATTTTCTCTAATTCGCATTCAATTCACTATGGTATTAAATATTTTAGCTATACTGTAATTAAAAGCAACCTCATCAATTTTTTGTATTTGATTTATAACAAAATATTAATTCCTCTGCAGAAAGTGTGTTTATTACTAATGTTATAATACAATATTTAAAAGGTATATTAGATGAAAATTATATATATATATATACGTGCAAGGTCAATATTACTTACTAACCTATTCTATGACATCATGAACTCAAAATTGCATTGCCACACTTATAAAAGTAAGCCACCTATCCCTAAATGTCAATATGTTTAATATTATTGATATTTATCTATAATTAAAATTTGGGTTTATTTCTGGATCGACAAACATAGTTTTTAATAGATACACAAAAGGAAGGTTTATGTAACTAGTTATACACCAAATTAAATACACCATTCATCACAGGGTAAAATTCCTGCCCTATCCAGTAATGAGATGAAGCGGATTAAATGCATTATAGACACGCTTAAACCACTCCTCTAAAAAAAAAAGATTCTACTTTCATGGTTATTAATTAATGGTCGTAGGACTCTATGTTGTGCCTGTTATAAAATAAAATGTGTTAGTCGTCTCTCGTATGTGTGCTCGGTTCAGAGATTGAACATTAAATATTCCATTGGGTATAATCCAAAAGAGTGACAATGAGTTGACCAAAAAAAGGTCCAAGTTCAAACATATTAAAAAAACTGATATTTCTACGAAAACTATTATTCTTTTATTTTTAATAATGTGCATGTCTATTTGGTAGGTAGTAATAATAATTGATAGTAATGTTATAACTTCTTGTTTATTATTTTTATTTGTTTCTCCTTATTTTATACAGATTTTAGCTTTTCTTCTATGACGACGATGACATAGCTCGGTGACTTTTCACCATCTTCAAGTCTGAGAAAATATTTCCGTTTCTAATGTTTAATTTATGAATTCATAATTTTATAACAACTTTCTATACAATAATTTGAAATAACATTGGTTTTCTTTAGACTTAAAGATGGTGAAAAATCACCGAAACATATAATTGGCATAGAGGAAAAACTAAAATATATATAAAATAAGGAGAAGGGATTAAAAGTATTAAACAGAAGTTATAACCTTACTATCAATTATTATTTTTAAAGCTTATATTCTCAAACGATATTACTCTGAAAGAAATTTCACTCTATATAATAATAAATACATTTCTTAAATTCGTAAAACAAATCTTATCAACCATTCTGGATAAGTAACTTAACCTAATCATCGAGATGTCTTAATGCGTGGTACACTGGCATCCCAGACACACACATAAACACCCCTCCCCTATTCCTAAATTGCCTTAAGCGATATGTGGGGTCTGACCCCTCGTCACCACTCTCCACCCATTCCGGGGTTCACACGCCTATGCTCCCCCTCTCCACCAACCTACTCCCATAACACCCCCTGCACCGCTGGATGAAAAAATATAACAGTGTGTCAAACTTTTCAAGGGAAGCAATTTTGTATGACACTTAAAAGATAAATAAACAAACATTATTTATAAATTTCTGCCTCTGAAGATAATTTGCACTCCCAATTACATTGTGCACTAATTATTTATCACCCTTAAACATCCACGCCCTATCAATGACCTTTGTTTACTTTTAGCCTATTTATTATAAAGTTAGTTTAAAGATCCGAACGGATGGTAATACTTTAAAACACACATTTATATAGTTACAACATACATACAACATTGATTTGTAATATCACTGAAACTGGCCTTAGAAATCATCCTGGGATTATCTAGATTTTTAAATATTCCGTTGAATATATATATTTATCTACCTATCCTTCCCTGTATCAATCTATATTCATATATATATCGATATATCTGTGTATATATATATATCTGTGTATATATATATATATATATATATATATATACAGATATATATATAAATATTCCTCTACACTGAGTAATGAAAACTATTTTATAAAATTTGGTCCAATACTGTGAGAATAGATATATGTATGTGTACAATCAAAAAGGGGATTATGCTATATATGTTAGCAAATATATTAGAAAACTGTCTAGAACAATGAGTTAATTAATTAATTAATTATGAACAGTTTTAATGAGGTAAAGGAAGCACCGCGGTCATTAAAAAATTGCTGCGGAAAGTGCAAATAAAATGCCGAAAGAATTATTTAATCCCATATACACATATCATAATTAGCACTTTGTTAGCTTCCCTTAAAACATAAAACCATGACCTAGGGAATATTGTTCGTACACGAAAAAATTATGTGGTTCAGTGAAGGTAACAACTCCGTTAAAAGGTTTCTATAAAAGCTGGTGGTTGGAGGGTTAAATGAGTAGAGAAGGCTCAGAATATCGTCTTATGATAGGGATGATGTGGTATTACATTTACTTGAGCAATAAATCCCAAAATATCCCCACCCTCCTCGTTTCCCTCGCCCAAAATGAACCAACCACACACGCACGCGTATCTTTATGGATTGGTTGAGACATTTACTGACGTGGAAGGAATGTGTTTACATTAAGCATGTGGGAGGGCTTGGAGATTATTTCTGTAAAATAATCCTTTAAGATAAGTTTCATAAATGTAAACAATTTTTAATGGAATTATAAGTACTAAGTTAAGCACACAAACACAATGACCTAATTGTTTTTTCTGTGTGGCACGGTAGGCCCTTTAAATGTTTTACTTCATGTGTTAAACAGTAAGCTTACCCTTATCAGTGGACATGCCGTTTATGTGTCAAGTTCATCTAGTCAAGTGTCGTGGTGATGGGAAGGTTGAGGTTACGTTTCAGCTCAATGTACAAGGAATATTTTCATTTTCAGATATTTGAGGTATTTAAGGTGCACTTTCTGAAGGGACTTATCATATCAACGCACGACTGATTAACTAGCCTAGAAAAGATGCAACATCCAGTCCCCGGCCGTAAATTCATCACTGTGGAAGGAGCAACCTACATTTCAACAATGATACCTTTTTCAGCCATGCCAGGAATAAAGCTCAGGACCATTTACTTTGTAGACTGACATTCTATCGACCTAGGACTACTGAGAGTAGTTTTCTATAAATCCTTCCCACTCTTTATCCACGAAAACGAAAGTACCCTTTAATTTCCAACTTTCTGGTTTCTACCCACCCCAATAGTAAAATTAACAGCATACATCTCAGCTGTATAACGAAACGTTGAATAAAAGCTTAACTTTTTCATTTTAATTTTCATTCATTTAAGTGATAGCCATATCTTGAGACCTAAAAGTACATTTACACTGGAGAGAACACCAGCGAACACGTGCGAACAAACATCAGAAAATGGAGAATTTTCTTTGGTGTAAGCAATCAGCGAATTGGAGCGAACTCCATTCGCTAGTGCTCGCTAATGTTCTGTTTGAATTCGCTGATGATCCGTCTACTGTCAGTCTTTGAGCGAATCATCAATGAAAATTGGTACTCTCCCATGTTCGCTGTTTGTTCCGGTGTAAACAATCTCGCCATTTGGACTTTGCGAACACTAGTGAAGTGTTCTACTCTATTTATTCTTATCCAATAGTGCAATTATTGTGATAAAGTTCAAATATTTATATGTTTTTGTGGATCTTATTGAGTATGTCCTTACCTTAATGTACTCATTGAGGGCTTCACATATGGCTGCACATACACTAGGAATGAGCTTACAAACTGCAGCATTTGAAATTCGAAATGAGTACATCAAACTCGCATAGCTGCCTCCAATTGCCAAAATGCTCTCCTGTAGATAGTGTTTTGCTTGTAAATGTTCTCCTCAATTGCTATGAGCATACAAAGAAAATACTCAGGTGACATGTGGGTAAAGTTGTGGAACAGACCCAAGGAAGGTTCGAGCTTCAAATTTTTTGTTAGAATATTTCCCCTTCCGTGGGTTTCACGTTTCCGTAAAAATCTCGACACTTATATACTCCTCTTTTCCTTTCTTTTCTGCGCAATTTTTCTCATAGCTACAAGTACACTCGCCAAACATGCGAATGTTAAATGGTTTTTCATAATCACTACCTTTCATGGTACACGAGTATTCACACTCCCGGGGTAGCTGCTATGGGTGGATCTCTTGCAAACATCATCGAATATAAGTTGTTCTCTCCGATGTTAACGCAATTCAAACAGGTCCGAACATCTCCGAATGGAACTGGAGCGAATGTTCATCCGCTCTTATTCGCTAACTTTCGCTCCGGTGTAAATGCACATTAACAGGCTAGCACTGAGAAAACGCACATCACAAGGCTCACGAACAAATATAGTTAAACTACCATAGTGTACAATGGATTAAAATAACACTGAGTAACTAATTAATAATATAGAATAAAACCTAAATAAAACAGAAATGAACTAACCCAATAGTCATAACTAGCTATGTGCCGAGCTAATAGGAATTAGCTCACACAGTGAAGTGTTTCTACCTTCCCTCAAGGAAATAACGACTTAACGAGAACTGAGGTTCTTATTGGACTTACCACGGCCGAGCCAATGCAGTTGATGTGATCTGGAATCGTCACTGATAAGCCAAATTTAACTATAGGTGGAGATTCTTCTCAAACAAAAACATTTATTCAAACCATTTCTGGTGCCCCTTTTCCATCGTCTATTCTTCACGCATGCGCGAAGACCCGCTTTTGGCATTCATCCCTCCGACGGCTATTCCTCCTGCAACGTGATTGGTCGAACACACCCGACTTTCCTTCTCACTCTGCTTTCAATCAGAGAGCCTATTTAATATCATTTATGATTGAATATTAACACAGAACGATATTCAATTTACTAGTGAACACATTGATAGTTTAGTATTTTTCTACGACTAACAGCTAGAAGTATTATGGCGTCGAATGGAGCCACAGCGTGGGAGTCCACTAGATAGCGCCCATCCAATCTGTGGATCTCAACATTGGACATTTACGTCACCGATCTGCTCAATATGGAGTCCATTCTACTTGGAATTTAGGTTTGAAATCCCTCTAGGGATTACTCGTTTACCGCTGGCATTAAGTTTTGCTTGTATCGGTCATGAGATTGACTCTATTCAGAAGTGTAGGCAGTGGATCGCTTCACGATTCTACAGTCTATCTTAAATAGGTCTTATTGGCTAAATGTAATTTTTATTAATTGATTTCATGTGACCAAGTGAGCCTGTTGATTATTAAGTGGGTAATATCTTGCTTCCAAACAAATATGGTTTGAAGTAGTTATATATATATATATCACTAACAGGACGTTAGAGAAAGATATATATATATATATATATATCTTTCTCTAACGTTCTGTTTCTTTGTGTAGCCTCTGGCCTTGTTTTGGATCAGCTAAAGCTATTTTGGGATATACTTACGGTGACCATATTTTTTTTTAGAAAAAAACAGGAAATTAAACTTTATCACATTTACGAGTTGTATTATTTGAGGCCAAGGTGAATGACATGCCTTTATAATTTTTATATGGTGTGGATAGATTAAAAAATAATAGAGAGAGAGATAGTTTAGACATAAAACTATTTATTAAAGTTTCAGGTATTTGAACATTTCCTTACAGGTTTCGTCAAAATTGGTGTAGACCTGTATCATAGCCTTTAATGTACCAATACTAATTTGGGTTTTTTCACTCCCCCGGTAGTTATTTATTATAGAAAAAAGTATATCAACTTAAGCACCCGTGGCAGGCCGGCAAAGTATGAACTCACATAGCAACTGCAGGTTTTTAACAGGGTGAAGCTTGTTGTTCATAAAAGTAAACGATTCCAACCAGCTGGTTTGGATAGTAATTTTACCCTCATTCCACCAAGGAATTTTCTCCCTAGCTAAAAAGATTTCTAACGCTGTTATTTCATCAAAAAGAAAATTTTCATCCACAGTAGAGCCAATGGCATCTTTGAAAGCCTCATACGTAGCCAGGACCTTCTCCCACGTAACTTGCTCACGTAATCTGACCCATTCAAAAAGTTATAACTGTTTCAGATGAGCAGTCAATGTTTCCAAATATACAATGCAAACCGAGTAGAAAGCCTTAGCTTCTGTAATTAACCTCGCTGACTGTTTCAATGCTGCTAAGACAGCCTCTTACTTTCACTGGCAAGAATACAACATTATCCCTGCTTTTCAATTTCTCAAGCAGCTCATAATATTCTAGTGCGGCATCAGTTGCACACTTATTATCACCTTCAATACTCAAAATTTCCTCGTGAAATAGAAAGATGACATTGAGAAAAAAACACAGCTATGCTTCACCCACAGAGTTTTCAAACAAATGTTTCAATATTGTTGGGCAAGAAGGATAAGTTAGGAAATACTCCTTCAAGGTTCATACATTAAGAGGATACGCTCCACAGCTGGCACCAAACAGAGGAATCGAGTCTTTGAAAAAGATAGCATCTTCTTGTACTCCATTTCGACAGACTCACAACATTTTTTAAATGTACTTAAAGGTACAGTGTGGATATGAGAATATTTGTAGATCTTGACAACAATTACTTTAATGTCAATTTGTAGCAAGTCTGTTGTATTTTGGATGCAGTTGTTTACCACATGTGCAACACAGCCTATGCCAATCACATCTTTTGCACAAGAGTTTTCGAGCTTCCTAAACAGGTTTGTTTACCCCCTTCGATTAGGGCCTCCAAAATTAGTGTTAGTATTGTATGCAGAAAGACTAACACACTTTTCCATTAAAATTAATGAAAGTAAGGTAGAGTAAACGTAGCTGTGAAGCTGCTCAGAGTGTTCCCCAGGAAGGCCTTTCAGTTCCAGAAGCTTGACTTTTACTCCCTGGGTACAATCAAAGTAGTGTACAAGCAATAGTACTATCTTACTGTTATGGGGATTGGAAGAGTCATTCATAACGCTGAAATAACGTGCTGTTCCTAAATCAATATTCAATCTCTCATGGGCCTCCTTCGCAAAAATATTTTTACAAGTGCTTCCAATTTAGTGTGGGCTGAGGATAACTTGGGTTCAAATATACCCGTTACCAGCTTCGACAGTCAAGGTAACGAAAACTCTGCATATGTTTAATTGTATTATATGCAAAAGTACCCTCTTTTGCAGCATTTTATTTTCCCCCAGTAGTTAATACTTTTTTTAAAGAACTTGATTACCATATTAATTGACATCACAACACTTACTCTCACAGAATTGGCGAGACAACTGAAGGCAAAGAAAAAAAATAAAGCCCGCCAAAAGGACACAGATAAGAAATTAAGAACATTAGGCTAAGTGGTATCAACGCATAGAGCTAAGAAAGAAGTTCCATTCTTGTTCGAGATAGCGCAGCACAAGTGTTGAGTGTTTGCCAACTGCTCAAGGATGATGTTCCTTGCACTAGCGCTGTTCAACTCAAAATATTATTTTCTCTTGCTTCAAAATGAAGTTTTTTTGGAAGTACTTGATTTAAAAAACAGTACCTTTTGATGTACTATCGCATATTCTGTAGTACAGCAGGACATCACCTAAAAAACAGTACTGTCCTGCAAAAAACAGTACGTATGGTCACCGTAGTTATACTCTTTGTTGTATAAAGTCTTAGCACTGTTATCATAAAGTAAGTACAGCTGCGATAGTGTAGCTATTATTTTGTGGTCACTTTGTAACCTTTTAGACGTTACTGTATCGAGTCGCCCTAATATAATTTTTTTGTTCTGAGGCCTCTCTATGCCTCCTATTATTGAGGAAACTCCAGATCATATTTTATGGGAGCAGTAATAGATTATTCATAGCCAAATTGGGTTTTTATTCCCCTTTTTATGGCCTAATATTCTCATTGTTATTATGTGTCCTCTGCTTAACTTATTTACTGGAAATGCTAGTGCATGCATGATCTCTATTCTACCTTTCATGTTGGTATTTATTGGCACACAGACGGGTTTCTTAAGATTCATAATGTGGCCGTCAGATATTCTTATGTTCACCTTATATGTTAAGGTGGGCTCACAACATACTATTGTGTAATAAACTAGGGGATTTATGATTGTTACCGCCTCGTCCTAATTAGGACCTAATAGTCCCCAGAGTAAGGGATATTGCCTGCACCCCCAATGAATGGACATGACGTTTCCGTTGTCAATGAACCTTAGTATGGGGGCTAGTAGCTTGCATACAACTGTCACCTAGTTTGTATATTGCTGTCATAAATAAGCCACCCCTAGCTATATGAAGTATCCTATGTGTCAATGAGATCATTCATTATTTAACTAATTAGAAAATTACAATCACCTGATTCCCATATAATTGCCATTTGTCAAACTAGTAGAGCATATGTGGCCTGGTTTATCTGTTGTCTTGCCTAGTTTTATATATCCTTTATAAAAGGGTTTTTCATCCCCAGATATTTGACATATATGCATATTTTGTCTCGTAAAGTTCGGTCACAGGGTGGCTGCCAAATCAAGGCTATATGTAGCAAGTCTGCTGTATTTATAATACTTACATATTAGCCAAATTTTTTATTTATCCTTATTTATAGATTATATGGATTAATAAAGCACCACGATACTCACATTGGGATATAAAATGTATATGTAACCTGCTATTTATTTAATAAATTGTTGTGTGTCTTGTACTTGATCTTTTTGTAACTATGCATCTCACCTTACATGTTGAGGAGGGTTCAATTAGTGAACAGTCCACAATAAACAGACAGTATAGCATTAACTATAAGAAAATGCCTTGATAACTCTCTAAGTTTTGTTTTGATTTAATGATAAAATAAAATTCAGTAAATTTAGAGTTAGTGATGCTAACACAATAGGCAAATGGGTTAAGATTATAAGTGTTACCGATATAAAATATGTTTGTGTTACGATAAGCAAGAGAGAGCACAAGGAAGTCCACGTGTTCAATGGCTGATTGACAAGAAATTGAGCTATAAAAAGCATATTAAAACAAAAAGGGCATTATTATAGAATCTGCGTGAGAAGATAGTTTGGAGCCCTAAAATTGTACCAACTATCTCTATGCAGGTCTAGGGCTACAGGTAGCACATATTATGATTGAAAAGAATTATTTTAAACAACAAATAGATTTATTACAATGAAACAAAAATAACAAAATAGAGGCTTACAATGATATTACAGGCTATACTTTGAAGTTTGATGCAGATAATTTGAATATTCTGCTGTAGCTACAAGGGCTGCATAGGAGCCGGATTACTGAATGAATTGTTCTGAAGAAGAAAATGATCTAGTAGTTAATAACAATATATAGAACAAGATATATATATATATAAATAACTTTATATCAGTTAAGCCAGTCTGGGTTGTAAATTGTACTCTTTAAAATATTTAGTATAATGATAAACAATAGAAAGGTTCCTTAATTATAGTGGATGATGGCTAATAAGCAGGTGTTTAACAAAATAGTACTATGGCTGGTCCCTTTCCCTTACGGTACTGCCAGCGCATTCAATAGTACACACAAACCTAGTTGAAATTAAACTAAGAGTAACACTAGCACAATAGAAGCCCAAAAACCAGGCAAAGAAAAAGGGTATTATTTTCGCGAACCCAACTATGACTCTATAGCAGTTCCCTGGGTTGCGGACCCAAAATTATACAGTACGTGAAGCGTAACTACTTAACCAACACAAAATAAAGAATTCCACCAACTCAACTGAGGTATGTAATCCAATACAGACAACCTGGCTGTAGCCATCCAAAAATTAAACAGATGTACATTATGTTTACGGCGTCATGCCAAACATTGAGTCAAATTAGACTAATGTAACTTGTGGAAGTTTAGTAAGTCTGTAACTAAGACATTACTGTATTCCAAGCCCAAGGCTCGTAACGTAAACACTGTATAGTAAATATACAGAGCAACATAGTATCTAGGACTGATGTAACATATATGAAACTAGCTATTATTAGACTTATCCCTAATTCTGGAGGACACAATATTTAAATAACAAAATAAACCTTTAAGTTAGGAAGTCAACAAGACTTGCCGTTGATCCATTGTCAATTCGACAAACTATCAACACAAAAGAAAATCATCTCTGGCAATGTACAGAAAACTAAAAAGGTGCAAGCAGACATTTCCTATCTTTTACTACAAAAATTTGATTCTGAGTCATAAGGACTCGTAGATAACTTTGAAATACTCAATTAATAGAAGTCCGTGGTCCTATCCATGGCTGCGGTGGATTCAACGGTCCCAACTTTATATTTGCCATGGAAGTGCGTCATCCTGTCCAGGGTGGCGGTGAAACAGACTCCTCCAACTTCATGGTCGACGTGGTCTTCGATTCGTGACGATGCAGAGGTTCTGCCTTCAACGCTGGGTTACAGTAAATAGGCTGTGATGGGAACTTGGACGTAGCCCCTTATATACTACTCAATATGATACGGACGCAACAAAGCAGAGAAGGTGATTAACACAGGAACATAGAAAGGAGAAATACGGACGAAGGCGGGCAGAAAGAGATAATTAACAAGATAAATTCACTTGCGAGGAGAGGGAGGAACAAGCTTCCTTGGCTCACCGCTAGAGTCTCTCAAAGTGGAGTGGGTAAGTAGGTCGAACTCGATACGCATTCCTTTCCTTAGCCAGGTGTTATAATGTAGTCACGTGTGGCTGCCATCTTCTAATAATTTTCTTCTACCATGTGGCCATTCAATCAAACAACATCTTGACAAGGTGAGTAGAACTGAAAGCAGTTTCTATTTAAATATCTCTGGTATGATTATATTGTTTAGGATCCGTTTTTATTTTTATGAAACTTTGTGATATAGATGTACTTTACTGTTTTTTCTTGTGGATGGCATTGGCAAGCGTATGTAACTTTATCTGACATCATCCAATAGCAAAGGGTATGCGTTAACGTATTTTATTCATAAGTACAATAATATTAGTCCTCTTCTTTGATATTTAGTACATTATTTATAAAAGGATGATATTTTGATCAACCACGTGTTTGAATGTAGGGAGATACGTAATTTTATTAGACTGCATCTAGTCAGAGAAAATTAAATTCGAGGTGGATTCAATTAACATAGTTTCTTTCTTGCGTAAATTATAAAAATATTGATTTTTAATTGTAGCTGTCCAATCTGTCTGATTGACATGCTACAAAATGTTCAGAGTTTTATCTTTTTATCTAAAATTGGTTAATAAAGAATTTATCATACTAATCAGAAACAAATAATAATAATAAAACCAATATGAGTGAGCCTTTTACCCTTTTTATGAGAGATAGGGAATAGGGTAGGAATAAGGAGGGTATCTTAAAGTAAATAAACCCTCATTAGCGTGTAGAAAATAATTAAAAAGCCGCCCTAAGTATCTCCAGATAATATTAGACGGCTATCAACGGAAAATAGGGGCGAATGCGAGTCTAATGTCTTTGTATGAGTGTACGTTTTCTTACAACAGTAGAAATGGCATGCTGACTGAAGCATTAGCTCAGTTGGGGTTGATTCCCGGCATGGTCGAAAATGTATCATTTATGAAAATATGGGTTTACCCTTTCACATTGATAAATTAACGAATGGTTGACTGGATGTTGTGCCTGTCCTTGTCTTGAGTCAGATTATAAATAATATGAAGCTACTACAGGCCTAGCAAGCCAGTGGTGTAAAAATATATAGATTTAATTAAAAACTGACCCAGCCTCCAAGCTGGAAACAGAAGGATGTAAGTAAGTAAAAGTAGAAATTGCTGCAGCAAATAATATCTCTGTTATGGTCAATGGCAGGTCCTGCAGTGGTCGAGAATTCGATATTTTATTATTTCTCATCAGTTTATTTTAACCCAAGAGTTATTTAATGGCTTAATCTTTGGGACAGGGAAGAGAAAGATATTTAAGAGTAAGTGCACCCTCATAAATAAGATATGGGAAAATATAAATCAAATGTGATTATTCCTCCCCTTCCCGCTCCATAACATACGGTCCAGACTCAAATCTCCACTCTCCCACTATAAGCACTCTTATCCATCACGAGCCTGACGTCTTAGACAGCGTCCCCATCCATTAGGGTTTAAAGCGTGATGGTGTAAATTTTAAGCACTGATCGAGATTTTCTAAAAGTAACCAATAGATCTGCTCAGCCTTTCATTATGATTCAAGTGGGGATTTATGGTCAGACAGGATACAAGTAATTCATAGTTTGGTACAATCAGAAGATCCTAGATGTTAGTACCCAAGCATGTTTTTAACCACAGTTTCTTACTAGCTGTTATAGAAGTAGTCTATTCGTATTTTCGTGGAAGATGAGTGGGGAGTAATTACAAAAACTATCCTCAGTAAACCTGATCAGGATTAAAGCCCTGATCTCCCCGTCATTGGCAGGCCATTCAAGACGAGAGTGACGCCTTAGACTGTTCGGCCACTGAAGTGGAGGATGTAAGAAAAGTATCTAAAATGTTACAAGTAAGAGACTGGGAAACTACAATGGCAGGCACGTGGTCCAAATGTTAGACTCATTTAATTTGTTTGCCAATGATTGAAAGGTCAAGGTTCGAAACATGGCTTCATGTGTTGCTGGTTGATTTTTCTCAACTATTTCTTGCTCCCTATAGATTTTACTTTACTGGTGCTAAATCTTAATGGTGTTCTTTTAGCAACGCTTCTATTTACCAGAATAAGTTATACACATAATCTATGCTAATCTGTTAGAAATCAGTAGTTTTGAATTTAGTGAAAGTGAACTCGAATTTTCATAAAGAGACCATAGAAAACCACTTATGAAAAAATTCCTAGTACATCCTACCATGATATGAACCCCGATCCACCCGTCGTTGGTAGTCCAGTTTGTTTCGAGAGTGTCGCCTTAGGCCATTCTACCGTAATAAAAATGCATATGTCCTGGAAGAGCTATTTGTTGTGAGGTTACACCACGTGGAAACTAAATACTGGCATCGCTGAGTTTCTAATCAAAGGCTTCTGATGGGGTTTATTGTTGTCTGAAGAACAATACCTTAATTATCTTGCCCGTGTAATAGGGCAGCAGTGAAATGTCATTTTGTGTGTTTCCAAGGTTAACAAAGCTTGATAAGACTGTACCTGTGACATGTTTTACTCCTCAGTACAGTTGATATGAAATGGAAGGGGACGCGATACAATATCAGTGTTTTTACAGATCTTATAACAAAACAATTTTTTGGCCAAAATAAATCAAATATTGCTCTAGTAGAAACATAGAGTTTAATTTTCTTCTCATTGTAATCTAAAAAATACTCAAATATCTGTTAAGGGTGTCTTGAAATTTAATGACAACTCTTTTCCTTAATTTAAAATGATAATCATCTAAGGTGACCTGCCGGTCTAAGGGTAATGTGTAGAATATCTGGGGGATCCAGGGCTCAATCCTTGGTCCAAGCACAAATTTATATGATTACCAAACCCTTCCTTCACCTCTGACAAGTGGTGTATTAATCACAACTTGTGAATGTGGGGAATGCCAAGCCTCTACTGTGGTTCGGATTCCACGTTAAACTGTAGCTCCTCCATTTCATATCACAATCACTCTACCATTACACATTAGCGTAAGTGCGTATAACCCGAATGGGTAGTAAGACGCCGTTTCAATGATAATAATTATCTAGCGCCACTATGTTCATAACAGATATTCAAGAAATTTTAACAACACCATGTGTAGAAAATTAAACTCTATGCTTGTATAAAAGCAATATTTGATTTATTTTGGGAAAAAAGGTGTTGATATAAAAACTGCAAAAACCCCTACTTTTTCTCACGCTTTCTTCCAACCTACCTTAACCAATCATTGTATTGGGGTTCGGCTTCATATTACCTCATATTATGGGAATGCATTTTAGTTGATACCTAACTAAATAATTGATGAGAACAATCCACAGGTACAGTTTAAAATAACTCTGCCTACTCTGGCACGGTTCCTGACTGTGCGCTGTCTTTAGAAGCAAAGAGAACCATTAAAAGAGAGAAGAGAAGGAGGGAGGATGAGGTAATAATCGAACAAGGACGCTGAGAGAAATGTGGTCCTCCACAGCAAGAGTGGACTATGTCGACGTTTCTATATCATAACAGTGCGAGTAGGACTATATTTTATTTAATGTGCACCGACTCCTACTATCCATCCTCGCTATCCACGTATTCACACCAATTAGGAAAGGATGTGTAAAGTAAAATATAGGGAAAGTATACCTTCCGTTTCGAATAGAAAAAGTGGAGAAAATAAGTCTATGAAAACCCAAAATTTTCAGTTTTGAAATGAATTCGAGCATTACCTCACAAACATGAATACATTAGTTTATAATAGATTATTTTGTAATTAAAATGTTTTGAATGGAATCCAAATCGTATATTAGGCTAGATTTTTAGTTATTTCCAATAAAAAAAATGAATATTAAAAAATAAATGCGTTTAAGTCCTGATACAGTAAAATAAAATATAAATATTAACCACCTGAACTTACATAAAGTCTATTGATATTTTAATAACGGATCGAGGAAAGTGTTTAGATAAAGTTTAATCATTCAAAAGTTTTTATTTAGATTTGAATTTTGAACGACACGCTATGAAATACGATTCTGGCAAAGATAAATAAAATGGATTCAGTAGAGATATTTATTTTGAATTTATTGATGTAGTAATTTCAACATGTTTTGAATATATTTCGTAAATATCTTTGCATTCGGCCAGAAAACTTTTTAAATAAAGAGAAGAATTCATGTTCAGATTAGTTAATGACTATGAAATTTTTTTGGCTAATCTTGAAAATACTATTTGTATAAAATTAACGTCAAAGTTCTAAATACCATTATTAGTTGGCTTCTAAATTGTCTACTCTTAAACATCCCCGTTTAACTAATTTAATACTTTTTATCGTTGTTGTGACTAAGTAGTCACAGATTTTGACTTCATTATTAGGGAATTAACTATGTTTCGAATCATTGCAATACCTAGAATAGTTTACTGCTAGAGGTAGGCGTTAAACACAACAAGAAATTATGTTTTAATTGAATTTATCTCCGGCTGATTCAACGAGAGTACAAACACAAATAACTTAAAATGTTTCTTATCTGAGTTTTAATAAAGTTGAGATTTTCTATCACCTAGTATTGTTGTTGGAAAATATAATGGAAATGTTTAATTTCTTTTACAAAGCAATAAAAGTAGTTGTGAGCTTAACCAGCATTAGGGGGCATGTGGATAAAGATGTAAGGCTCGTCTTATCTGCTATACTATTGAGTGGTGACGAAAGGTTCAGAGCTCAAAACTTGGCCGTGTATAGTGATATGCATTTATCTAAAAGCTATACACTACCCCTGGAAGCGTATGTGAGTACATTTTTTCTAACTTAATAATTTCTTTTGGCTTAACCCATTATTGTAAATATACCTATAGCCCATATCCAGTGACATGATGTGGAGGGTTACTAGGCTAAGCTAGCCATTTGACTAAAATTACATTGGATCTGCTCTACGTGCCTCACTTTGACATATATGTTCGTTGTTATCTGGCCAATTAAGGTTCTAGTGAGTGATAATATCATATCGCAGGTATAGTTTCAACTAACATTGTTTATTCTAGCAACTTTTCACGACACGAAACTACCCGTATAGTTAATGAGACGTGGAAGACGGGAGAAAACCAACAGTTGCGAGCTTGATTACAAATCAAACAATACATTTGTAACCGGTTTTATTTAATAGTTTGTGAAATTAAATACTTTTTAACTATCATGTCAAGAGAAAGTATTGTGATCGTACTTTAAATGTTTTACAAATGGCTCTAACAACTTAGCTCCAAATGGGTATCTTGCGAGTGTTTGACAGACAAATAACAGTACATACTCTTTTTGGGGTAGAAATCTTTAATGGGTAGTTTACTGATGAGTGGTTTTCAAAAACTTGAATTATTTTACAAATGGCTCAATAGATTTGATCCTAAATTGGTATCTTGGGAGGGTTTGACATGACAAATAACAGTGTGTACTTGTTTTTGGGGTAAAAACTCATTTATGGGTAGCTTAATGATTGTTTTTTTCAAAAACTGGAAATATATTACAAATGGCTCTAACGATTTGGCTCCAAATGGCTAAATAGGTTAAATAGGTGTTTAAGATAAAAAATAGCTTATATACTTGATATAGGGGGAGAAATTGATTAGGGGTTGTTTACTGATAAGTAATTTTTAACATTTCATATTATTTTGAAAATGGCTCTAATAATTTTGCTTAAAATGTATAATTGGGAAGTGTTTGACATGAACAAGACCAATAAATATGTATACTTGTTTTAGGTGAGAGGGGGTGGGGGATTCAATTGTGGGTTGCTAACCGATGAAGTTTTTTTAAGTTTGAATATTTAAAAAAATGGCATTAATGATTTTGTTTAAAAGGAGTATTGGTTAAGTTGCTTGAATTATAAAGAGTCATGTATATTTTTTCATAAAAATAATCATTTAATACTAGTAATTAAATACTGATTTTTGTAAAATCTGATTAAGAAATAGATTATGGTGGTTTGGTTCAAAATTGGTATCGAGAGATTATTTTACATAATCATTAAAAATGTATCTTTGTTTACCAAGACTAAATTAATTTAAAGATTGTATACTCACGTAAAATTTGAGAAAATTTGAATTTTTTGGAAATTTATCTTGAAGATTGGGAGTGTAGGAATATATTTTTATGATAAATATGAGTAATATTTTATTTTTACAAATAACAAATAGTTTTAGGGTGGTTTACAAAGCATTTTTTTTGTTGAAAATTTGAATTATTATTAAATATATATGAACAATTGGGTTTAAAATATATGTATAAAGAGTGATTATTTTGATTAATATGATGATGTGTTTGTTTTTATGGAGAAAACATAATTAAAGGGGGTTTACTCAAAACCTAAATTTGAAAATAGTCTTCGAAGCCATTACCCTACATAAGAAAGTTTGTGCAATTTTGTAGTCCAATTTATGGATTATGAGTTTTCAGCTTTTAGTGCAGGTGTATAAAATAAAAAAAATAACAAAAACTGAGGAAACTATAATGGAATATAGAGAGTTTGTTATCGGCGAGTGACATTAAATGTTGGTCGGAAGTGGTATTGTGACGTCACTCTTCATTCATCAAGTCATCGTTTCCGTCAGAGGCATATGTGTAAGTTTAAATAAACCCAGACAACTAATACCATACACACTTTCAGTAATACAAGTATTCTGGTTGGATTTAAACTTTTAGAAAATACAGAAATGCTTTCAGTTATAAATTTAGTATGTTTTGTTTTCGATAGTTTAATTTATATTCATAATTAAATAATTAAACTGTGTTTATTTTACATTATATAAAGTTTCAAATACAACTAAGCTTAATTTTATTTAAATATAATTTGAGTTCAAATATTAATACATATATTTAGGCCTATACTACATATGTTTAATTTACTTTTATAAATTGAATAATTAATTTTCCATACATTCTTCATTCAATTCAATTTTCTTTAAAATAATATTCACATAAATGAACAAAAGTGTATTTTGTTATAGCCATTGCTTACGAAGCCAACCGACACTGAGCGACAATTTCAAAAACAAAAACACTTCAATATTGAAAATGAGATGGTTTTTAAAACCAGTACATTTAATGAAAGTTGACAATGTTCCAAAAACCATGATGAATGGTCAGTTTATCTTTACCCAAACTGAGTTAAAAATATGTGAATGCAATGATATGACGTCAATACGCATTCTCGACCCACTTCGGTGACAACGTGGTCTAACGCACTAATCTCATGTTGGACTAGACTGCTGGATACGGGGAGATCTGGGTTTGATCCTGGTCAGGTGCATCAAGGGTGGTTTTCCTAAACTGTTTTCCTCTCTCTCTCTCTCTCTCTCTCTCCACGTAAATGAGGTTGCACTTCCTTTAAAATAAACCTTTCTAATCCCTTAAACATAAGTGTAATTAGTACATTGGCGTATAACCTGAACCGTTAGTAAGACGTGGTGCTAAAACCACTTTCTCTTATATTTATGTCAGACGCATTAGCTCAATAGATAGGTTTCTATGCCATGATACATGAGTACCGTATTCGGTTCCCGGTATGACCAAAAAATATATAATTATTGGAGTGATGCAAGTTTACTCTTTCACAGATAAATTAATGGCTGAGGGATTGGAGGTTTGTCTGTGCTAGATTTAAGTTGAGGATGTAAGGAGCGCGGGAAAAATACAATGTTTTTGTAGTTTAGTTCTTATATAAAAACAGTTTTTAGATCAATATTTTAAAAAAATACTTCAACTAAAACATAAAGTTTAATTTTCTTCATATGGTGATATTAACATTTCTTGAGTATTTATCATGATCATAACGATATTAGATGACCAACTTTTTAAGTGAAGATAAATATGTGTTATTATTATTATTATTAGACTATTATTAGCACCACATCTTACTACCCATCCGAGTTATAAGCACTTACGCTAATGTGTAATGGTAGGGTGATTGTGAGATGAAATGTAGGACCTACAGTTTAACGTGGAATCCGAACCACGATGGAGGCCTGGATTTCCCCACATTCACAAGATGTCTTGTCAGAGGTGAAGGAAGGATTTGGTAAAATATGTGTTATTAAATTCCAGGACGCCCTTGACGCATAATAAAGAAATGTTATGATCACCAAATGAAGATAATTTAACTCTATGCTTACAACAAATAAATATTTGGTATAAAAATAGCTAGAAACCCTTATCTTTTTCCGCGATACCTACATCCCCACCTAAACGTAGCTAGGAAGAGGATGTTGGAAGCATCACGTAAATCTTATAGTATGCGTTTCTCAAGAAAGATTAAGCAACTTCAACAGTTTATAACTCACTCAGGTGGCCACGTGGTCTGACGGATACTATCGTGTTGTACTAGAAAGCCGAAACGGGGAGATCGGGGTTCGATCCCGGTCGGGTTCACTGAGGGTGGTCTTACCTAAATAATGTTCCGCTCCCCCATGAAGCAAATGTGATTATAGTTCCTCTAAATTAAGCCTTTCTAATCCCTAACCCGTTAGTATAATTAGTACATAGGCGTATATAACCTGAACAGGTAGTAAAACGTGGTGCTAAAAAATTCAGTTTCTAGAGAAAACAAACCTTACTTTCACATAGTAACAAGCGTGTATACACATATATATATATATATATGCATATATGCATATATAATTTATAAGCCCTTGTGTTGATGATAATAACAATAATAATTTTATCGGTGATGTGCTTTATATTTTCGCAAGGAACTTATGTTTTATAAAATGCAGTATGCAGGAAGCAACCAGAACCCCTCTCCCCCTTCCATCCCCCACGTGGGGCGTAGCTCCTAATGGAACCGGCGGGACCGTAGACTATGATGTGGCTAACTAACAGCCCCGGCTCCAGACCAGGCCGTGGGACTCTTTCGACCGGCGTCTCTTGGCGTCATTCTTTTAGTCCTCTAAGACAGTCTGCACACATTCCGGGGTTGTTAACATACGTACGCTCCCCACCCCTTTCTAAAAACACCCAGCCTTTAAAAAAATGACAAGAGAGCTACAAATATTATTTATTTATACCTCGCCTTACTACTCATCCGGGGTAAACAATTTTTTTTATCCCGCTAATATGGCAGGGAAGATGAAGGGGGGATTTAGAGGATTTATACTTGCATTTGCATGAAGGGAAAGTGTGTAAGATATGTAGGAAGAGCCAACATCGGTATACCTGGCCAAAATTTGAACACTGAACTCCCCGTCGACGTTAAACCAAACTAGACGAGCCTAACATTTAGTTCGCGTGCTAACACAGCGATTACATTCTTTTTTACAATCTCACAATTTCTATATTTACCATTGGGGTATTTTACGTGCACTTTCTAAAATAAAAATATTTTATGTACCCCACTTATGTATATAGGCCTTGTTTTTCACGTCTCACTAACCTTTCTGTAAGTACGGGTAATTATATATATATATATATATATATATATANCGCTGATGGTTTTAAGGATTAGGAAGGTTATCTTTGGAGGGAATTTACCAGCATCTGCGCGGAGGGAGAGTGGGAAACCATTTTGGAAGGACCACCTTCAGTAAACCCAACCGATATTCGAACTTTGATCTCTCCATCATCGGCAGTCTACTCTACTGTAAGCTATGTCTTAGTACAGTAATCGTAAATCCTCGGTCCACGGTAACGTTTTTGGTGGTCTGCTGGCTGATAAAAGTTATAAAATTATTTCCTTAAGAGGAAAAACTGACAAGTACAGAATTATATGTTATATAATCAACTAATAAAATAAATATGTTTTTATATACGTACTATGTTTACGTTATTTCATAAATTATTTTTTGATTTTTACGTGAAGAAGAATTTTTTTTATCACTGCATCTTACTACCCGTTCGGTTTAAACGCTTAAGTACTAATTACGCTAATGGATTAAGAATTAGGAAGGTTTAATTTAGAGAAAGTGAACCTGTATTTTTGTGGAGAGAGAGTGGAAAATCGTTTAGCAAAAACCAGCCCCAGTTTACCACACAGAAATTCGAACCTAGATCTTCCAGTCCTCAGCAGTCTGGCTTAACATGAAACTAGCGCCTTAGCCAACTATGCCACTGAGGCAGGTAGGTTTTTATATAAATATAGTTTGAACTGATAAATTACAACTCTATTAGAACAGACAAGTAATGCGCTACCTTATGCTATGAGAAATATAAAAATAGGAAACATCCCCAAAGAACATACTTCATGATAAATTCTAATCCATAGTGTTAGTGTAAGTGTATAAGAATGAGCTATTACGAATATTTCAATAGGTATTCAATCCGAATATTGTCGGTACAGTATTGCAGTCCACGGGCAACACGATACAGAAGCTTCGGCACCTGAACATAAAAAGTTTGAAGATTTCTTCCTTAGACCAGATGGATGCCGAGGCAAGTAATTTTATATATTAATAATAACCTGTAACAGTGGCCGCGTGGGTTATATATCAGGCTACTATAATCTGGTTGGCTGGTGATGGGGAGGTCAGTGTTAGAATCCCGTCTGGTTGTAACAAGAGGGATTATTTTCTAAATGGTTTTTAGGTTTTCCACTATCCTTTTGCGCAAACTTGGATAAGGCTATATTTCCTATAAATTATAACTTCCTTAATAGCGTAATTACAATGAGTAGGCTACAACCAGGATTCAAGTGGTGAAAAAAATAAGATAATAATAAAAGTATTATTATTATTATTATTAGCACTGCATCTTACTACCCGTTCGGGTTATACGCACTTACGCTAATGTGTAATGGTAGGGTGATTGTGAGATGAAATGAAGGACCTACAGTTTAACGTGGAATCCGAACCACGGTGGAGGCCTGGCATTCCCCACATTCACAAGATGCCTTGTCAGAGGTGAAGGAAGGGTTTGGTAATCAGATAAATCAATAATAAAAGTAATAGTCAGATGTACTAAGGGTGTTTCCCACTCCTTCCACATCCCACTCCCACACTTCCTCCTCGCCCCACTCAAAGACGATACGATTTCTCTAAACTTACCCCCCCCCCCTCTCCGCCCCATATTCCTAACACATTAGTGTACTTAGGACATATTCTTGAAACCCAAATGGGTAGACTGGATATCATAGTTAAGGGAACTGCGTGGTTACGGTTGAGAAACAGCGTTATCATTCGTTTTTGTGTGGTCAATATCCCTTCAAATATAAATCAAGTCTCGCAACGCCAGTTAGTCAAGTTTGCTAGTAGCTCATTTTAACCGCAGCACGCCACATCCAGACATAACTGAGAGCGAGGAGATTTGTCAACAGTTATTGAAGGAGAGAGAAAATAAAGCTTTTCTCTATAAAACTTACAATTCCCTCAGCAATTATATTGTAGTAAGATGAGGTGCTAAAAAAAGCCGAATTTCTTTCGATTTTTTTTTATTTATTTCAGGTAATTAATGTGCACCTTCTGAAACAACTGATTACATCCGAACAATAAAATTTCAATGAGTGAGAGCGAAAGGGTCTATTTATTTTGCCAGTAAAGGTATTTTCACATAGTTTCCAGAGTTATTTTACATGCCACAATCCACACGGGACAGACAGCCTTACTTCCCCTCCGAAGAATGTTGTGCTACGTATTTTTATCGCCAAAGAAAAATCCGTCAACCCCGGTTGTGTTTAAGCCCACTAACATCGGGTCCACTCTACCCCAAGACCACCCAGGTCAAAATTTTTGCCATTTCAACTCTAGCAAGAGTTTTAGTTTTGATTTCACATTTAACATAAATGTTAATTAATAATATTAATTATTGGCAAACAAATTATTTAAAATGTGTCAGAAGATCAAACTATTGAGATAATTTGAACAATCAATCCAGCAATTATTTTTTACACGATTCTATCTTTACGTATATTTTATTTAATTGTTGAAATTAGAAAACCTATTGATACAGTAAAAACAAGTAAAGTTCATCTCTTGCCGTGCAAGAGTTAACTCGCGGACGTATAATTTATACCGAACGAACACAACGACGAATTCTATTACTTTTCTTACGGAAGCACCATTTAAACCTAAGGAAGACCTACAGTCAAAAATCAGAGAACAAAATGAAGGAAGGATTTATGAAACTGGAGGCCACCAACTCTCGCGTGGCTTAAAACCTCAGTGTGGGAGATTTCCTGAGATCGAGCTTGAGTCTGGACAGTGTCTTAGCAGTGTACGGGAGTTTCACCAAGTTTTGATAAGAGCCGCGGCTGACCAGATATAACGTTTGTTTAGCCTACAGCTTTATCGAAAGAGATTCCTTCACGCGCGTGTTTTATTTGTTCGAATGACTTAGGGAATTTACGTTGCTACTCCACATATCATTATTAGCAGTATAGATTTTAGCTGGCTATTACCTGCTTCGGTGGCCACATGGTCTAAGGCGTTACTCTTGTAATAGTCTAGACTGCCCAAGACGGTGAGACTGGTGTTCAATCCCTATCAGGTGTACTTGGATGTTTTTCCTAATTTTATTTTACTCACCCTCCACGCAAATGTAGGTACACTTCCTCTAAATTAATATATTCCTCGTCCCAAACACAGTATTGTAATTATCAGTACTTAGCTTTCTAACCCAAATGGGTAGTAAGACGTGGTGCTAAAAAAATGTTGCCTTTCTGAGACAACTGACCATATCATAATACGACTAACTTAGCGCTAGTACATACACAACACCAAGACTCCCTGCAGTTAATTATTACTGTATAAAAGGAGTTCATGATTTCAAGAATTTATATTCTCCTTTTCTTTGTCGATAGTTGAACACAGGACATTTATTTTATTAGATATACATGCTAACAATCAAACCTTAAGTGTTTGTTTATTATTATCATTATATTTAAGATCATCAATTTATCAAATATCTATAGTTAACAATATAAATGTATTGACATTACAATAAATTAATAGTTTTCACCACACCGCAGAGGTATCAGTCTAGACTATTCTTGTTTACCAGTAATAGGGAAATTAGGGCTCAATTACCAGGCTGTCAGTGAGATGCATAATATGGGACGGTAAAATTTGTCACGTTGTCACACTAACTTTGTCTTTTATTTAATGATAACTACTAATATTAGTGTTAATAAATTAATATACTTTTTTAAACAAGAGAGATGTCCTGTCATTGGTCATAAACTACCTGAATACCCCATCATTCTGTAGGCCAGATTATTTAGGTGCAATGCATGGAGATTATGTAAGCTCGGATACCGAGATCATGCTGCGTTTTAATCTACTTTAGGATTTAGGTCAGTGCGGCCAGAGTTGGGATTGGAGGCTCGTCGCATACTCGACCAATCCATGAAGATTAGTTGTCATAGCAACCCATGCGCGTGGCCAGATTTCATAAGTCACTGAGTATGCTTGCATAGTAGTGACGTACACACTCCTTCTATGTGTTAATTATTCTCCCCAGCCTGCCCACCACGCGGATCCTAAAGCAGTTTAATTTGTAGTATAGTCATGACGTTGTGCGAAAACAAGTAAGGAGGAATTACGTTATTCACTATATAAATACCTTCCTAAATGGTTTTAGTCCCGGAACAAGGGCTGCAAATTCTATGGTCTCGAGCGATAGTATACGGGATTGTATTTTTCACAGCAAGATATTAATTTTATTTATAAAATATGTGAAAAAAAGGAGATTAATATACACGTGAAAATAGGTGGCATAGGTACGCAATTATATTTGATTAAATAACAATCATACCACATATTTATTAAATTAGTACACACCGGGGTCCAAACCAAAGATTCTAGTTACAGGGGTTGGGGAGTAAGATGGTGGAAAGATGAGAATTTCTTACAATCTAAAATATAAATTCTATAGCACTAAGCCTCGACAGCATTGGTCATTTAGGCTATCTTTATTTTTAAATTAATATATAATTTATTTTATTGCTCCTTTAATCTAGAATTAAAGGATATTTTTTTAAGTGTAACATCCCAAAATGAGTCCTTAACTTACGTGGTTTATTTTTTCTGAATATATGTATGCAAATTGAAAAACCAAGTAAATTGAATGATACTAAAACACGTGGCATCCATTGTGATTTGCCACTTGATAAATGGCATTGCTATTCTTAAGTCGATGTTCCACGACCCCGTAACTTTAAATTCGCGCTACTCGAATTCATGTAGGTCGATGACTTATTGTATTGTTATAGTAAGAAGTATCAGGTTCGTCAAGTTGGCAACACTGTCCGTGATAACCTGATCAAATACTTGTGCAGCTTCGCGTGCACGCGACGTTAGTTCCCTCGTGACGTCAGTCGGTCGGGCGCCTGAGCCATCTAGCGGCGCGCCTGAGAACCGAAGCAATGCGCAGGCGCTCTGCCTACCGACATCATCCGGGGTCTGCTGGACTCTGGCTCAGCTCTTGTTTGTCTAGTCTCTGTAGTCGTTCTGACGGCGTCAGGTTTTCAAAAAATGAGGTCGTGGGGAAAAAAGAAAGCTGGACTGAGTAAAGGAAGTGCATTAATAAAGGGACGAGTTGGTATTTCAATATAAAATTGTTTAAATTATCTACTGGGCTATTATTAGATTATTTTAAGAGAAAGAGATGGCTCAAACAATTAGGAGTAAGTATTCTGAAAGTTGCCTAAAAAATGGAAGAAAATTCCCGACCAACTAAAATATCGCTTAGGGATTGAGCCCCACCCAAAGTCAAAGTTAAACACACTATTTTTAAAACACAATTTCAAATTACTTGGCTTAGTTTGTAGCACATTTGCTTATTGATATAACGGTCCTGAGTTTTGATCTCAGCGAGTCCAAAAATTAATCCGTTTGAAATCAGGCCTCCTTGCAAAAAGAGGTAGCTCGCAACGATGGCGGTCTCGTCTGGAGACGGGAAGGTCTGGTTTCGAGCTTCATCCGGGTGAACTGGGATTTGTTTCTTTTCATAAACAATTCCCCACATTTCTCTCGCAAAGATAGGGATACACTTAATTTAAATTCTACCTTCCTTACCCCTTAAATTGTAACTATACATATGGCTTTGATGGTTAAAGTTCAATTTTAATTGAGAAAACCTTATTTGACACTTAGAAATTGATTAAATCTACTTTCACGTATATTTACGTTAAGTTATGCGATCAGCAGCTTTCACGTTTGTCATAGATATTACTTTATGAACCGACTGGACATATCAAAATACGACTTATAAAATAGCTTAAATCTAGAACAGACACAATAACCAGCACCCTAACGTTGATTCAACAATACGAAAGGGGAAACCCACATTTCACCAATGATAGATATTTCGGCCATGTCAGGAATCGAATCCAGAACCCTTAGTTCAGTAAACAGGCATGCTACCAACCTAGCTAAGGTTTCGGAATATAGATATTATCAATACATATAAATTAACACTAATATACTAAAATATTGTCATTTTTGGCAGCCAAAATTGTTTTTATTTTCTAAAATTCCCTTCCTGTGAAATTTGGACTGGAGTGAGACGTGGAACACAACACATAGAGGTAATAGTTAGCTGGAATTAAGTTTGGTGTCTGTGTTTGTCCTTTATTAGGCTAGTGTTACGAATAGTCTTGAAAATGTTTGTGCTTTGATGATTTAATTTCGATCTCAAGCGTGTACCTCTACTAAACACTCGGGTAAACTATTTACATATTTATCTTGAATATACTTCAATGAAGAAGCTGACATTTCTTAGTGAATATTAGTTGATACTATTAACTGTTACAGATTTTACAGCACGTCTGTGGTCATGCTGTCTAAGGCATAAGACCTTGCATTTCTAGTTACAGATAGGACAAGGTTTTTATATTGGCAATGTTCACTGGGTATGGTCTTTGAAATGTGATTTATAACTGTATTTTTACATTCACATTTCACGCTAGTGTAAGTGCATTTCCTCAAAACAGCCATTTTGCATCTTACTTCCAACTAGAACTATTCGCAAAACTCAATGGTTAATCTTAGTAAATAGGTTGGACGAAACGATAAAGAATGTAAATGTACAAGCTTTGACCTGCAGACAGTATTAAAAGTCCCAAATGGGATCAAACAATTTATGAAATAAAAATATCTCCACAGCACTCTAATCGGAAACCAGGCATCTGGCGTCAAAATCAGAAATGAGAAACACCTCACCAACCCAGTTGTTTATATGGTATTACTATTTGCGATGTATGGATTAAATGTATTATTTTTACCAGAAATAGAATTAACTGTAGTTGAATCGTTGATTTGTATGAGCTTTTAGTGTCCAAGCCAAAGGTTCCAGTTTTGATTCCCGTGTCTAGAGGTCATTTTATAAATTATTAATTTAATTTAAGTATGATCCTATCACACGGCTGTTCCCAATGTCTATTTCCACGTCTTGTAAAAAAATCATAGCTATTATTAGATATTTAAGTACACTATTTAATAAAATGTATTCTATAGTAACTATATAAGGATACATTTGAAGGAATTTATAAGAGATAAATTGTAAGGAAATCCGCACTAGTGAACCCGAGAACAAATTGCGCTATACATACGTAAAATATGTTTTTACTCACGGTTTTTAAATTGTATAGTTTTATTTTTAAAGAATTAATGGCTTTATTTGTATATTTTGACCAATAAAAATATCGATGTTGAGTCTACAAGGGTCAACACTTAGTATTATTATTTTGACTTCCAGTTAATTTTTTTTGCATTTTATTAGGGGATGCACATCTTATGGTTATCGCATTGCTATTAAATTTCTCTTTTATTAATTTTGACCAATAAAATAGGTAATTTACTGAGTCTAAAATGAGATAGATAGATCATTGCCGTACCAGGGGTGGGTCCAGAACGAGAAGGGGGGGGGGCGCGCATCCCCTTCAAGAAATTAAACCAATTAGATCAATGTTAAGGTCACTACTAGTTTTACTATCACGTAATAACTCACTATCTCATTAACCAGATTTCATTTTTAAAATTGTTAGTGGTAGTATTATTAAATGATTAATATACGGTAATTATTATAAATACTTAAGAATATCACATTAAGTATTAAAATGGTGAAAATAGGCATTAATGAAACTACCCTCAATTAAGTTGCGTGCCTCTCACCTTTTTGAGCAAACATTATTTAGGTTTAAATTTATTTTATTATTTTTATTATTACTATATCAATGATTAATAATAAATAAAGATCTTTAAAATAATTTATTTTTAATATCGGGTTTTAAACAAAATATTTGAATAATAATACCACACACATAATGTGCTAGTTTGGCTTAATGGTTAAATTTATTTTTGGAATGAGATATAATTAGATATACAATAGAGTAGAGTTAACGTTCGAGTGTTAGAAATCTGAATAGTTATATCTAATTTGTCTAAATTATTGAATAGCCCAAAAAAAAACTATTTCTATAGTAATGGTTATCAATTTTAAACTTATTTCCCTCTTAATAATCACTATTTGTTGATGTTCTTATTATTTGCTTGAATTTCAATACTAATAGCAAATTTCGAATTATAACCTTCATTAGAGGATTATTTTGAAGTTTAGCATCACAATAAAAAATTACTTAAAGACTTAATATCAAATTTTGAAGTATTCTTATGTCAACATTTCTTAAGTTCACCCCCCTCCTCCCAAACCCAATTAGGACACCCACTTCACTTCCCCCCTCTAACTACCCTCACAAAAATCCTGGATTCGCCCCTGTGCTGTACAAATATTTCCCCTTAAGAGGTTAAAGGGAAAACAACATCGACTTCTTGAAAGACTTACTTATTGGCTTACTCTATGGCATTAGAGAATTATTGCGTTTAATCTTAAGTAGTATATCTTCACAACTAGAGATCACAAAATTGGATTATTATACTAGCCAATATTTCAGAAATGATTGGTTCTATAAAAATATATTTCTTATAAAAGTATTTTATTTTTAATAGTACTAAAATTTTACAATGAAAAGTTATTTAGTATCTGAAATAGTGGTGGAAATTGCTTCTGTTAAGTACACTAAATTCATTTTCATGGGAAAATGAAAAACTCCATTTTGTTTATAATCTTGATCAACGCCTACATACGATTTTTTTTTATCAAAATCATTATAACTAATTTTGAGAAAATAGAGTTTTTCTCTTTTCATCCTTTAGTAAACGGCTTTTAATATTAGGGTTAGACAGACACACAGACAAACGGGGTTGCAAAAACCACTTTTTAGGGTTCGGGGGATCATGAAACGTCAACATAAGTCAACATATTGGGTTAAATTTTTTGACGGTTGTAATAGTTTACCTTAAACTATTAAAACTTATATATATATAACTTTTAGAACACTTTAAGATAAACTATTACGACCGTAAGGTAGTTAAATACATATAGCTTTTAGAACACTTTAAGGTAAACTATTACAACCGTCAAAAAATCTAACCCAATATGTTGACTTATGTTGACGTTTCATGATCCCCCGAATCCTAAAAAGTGGTTTTTGCAACCCCTTCTGTCTGTGTGTCTGTCTAACCCTAATATTAAAAGCCGTTTACTAAAGGATGAAAAGAGAAAAATTCTATTTTCTCAAAATTAGTTATAATGATTTTGATTAAGAAAAAATCGTATAAGGCGTTGATCACGATTATAAACAAAATTGATTTTTTCATTTTCCCATGAAAATGAATTTAGTGTACTTAACAGAAGTAAATATGTCTTTATCTCCACAACTATTTCAGATACTAAATAAATTTTCATTTTAAAATTTTAGTAGTATTAATAATAAATTACTTTTATAAGAACTATATTTTTATAGAACCAATCATTTCTGAGATATTGGCTAATATAATAATACAATTTTGTGATCTCTAGTTGTGAAGATATACTACTTAAGTTTAAACGCAATAATTCTCTAATGCCATAGAGTAAGCCAATAAGTAAGTCTTTCAAGAAGTCGATGTTGTTTTCCCTTTAACCTCTTAGGGGAAATATTTGTACAGCACAAGGGCGAATCCAGGATTTTTATGAGGGGAGTGAGAAAACTATTGGTCTTATAAAACTATATTCAACTAAAATGTCTTTATCTTAAATAGATCTACATGTATGAAAGATAAGTAATTTCATATCTCAAAGACTTTTGGAGATAATCTTAAAAATTAGAATAAACGCATCAGATCGGAACTCTTAAAGTCATTTTGACGAAAAATTGGGAGCAGCCATTTAGTTTGTAATATTGATCAAAGCTTAGAAATGGAATTCAACATCATTAAAGCCGATTTTGATGAAAACTAATTTTTCTCTTTCCACCCTTAAGGAAACTACACATAATTTTAGGGTTGGATATCCAATTACAAAAACCCCTCGGGGCAGACCTATGAAAACCATAGATACCAAGTTTTAACCGAATCGGTTAAAGAGTTTTGGCTCTATTCCGAGGTACAGATGGACAGACGGAAATTCAAAAACCACTTATTTTAATTTGGGGTGTCTTGAAACTTCGACATTAATCAAAACCTTTTGTTCAACATTTTTGTTAATAAAAATAATTTCTCAATCTGTAAGATAACGAGAAATTAAAAATTGCTACAAAGTATTTAGTGCAACCAGTCGTAATCGAACTACTGATATATATATATATACTAACCACCACTACCCTTTGCAGTTATACGCTTAAGTATTATTTAAGCTAGTGGGTTAGGAATTGGGAAGGTTGAATATAGAAAAAGTGAACCCACATTTGTGTGGAGGGAGTGTGGAAACACGATTGGAAACCCCACCGCACCCAGTTCACCTGAGTGAGATTTGAACCTTGACCTCCCCGTCCTCAGCAAGCTAGCTTAACACAAAACCAGCGCATTGGATAACAACGCCACCGAGGTGGGTCATTGTCTATAGTTTCGGAAACAATTGTGTTAAAATTTCTTATAAAATTGGCATTAAAATCCAACTATAAAGAGTAAAACAACACCAACCAAATGTAAAAATAAAATTTAATTTTAGTTAATTTGTTTTAATCAAACAGATAGGCGTACACATATCCGGGATTTATGTACCGACATATCACCTACAAACCAGTCCAAAATATGTCAACGCCTTAACTGGCGTACCCACCAATGCGTGTTCCTTCGTAATCCATCCCCCACAGGAGACTATTCAAATTGAAATATGATGTGTATATCCATGGTCTAACGTGTCACTGAAGAAGAAGTAGGTTTAGTAATCATGAACACCCCCTGCTATGAGAAGAGTAGAAAAGAAAAAGGGGGAGGGAAGTGTATGTGACCCGTGGCAGGCTTTTAACCCAGAGTCAATATTAGGAGAACCCTTCCCTCCTACCCACTTCCTCCCTACTCGCCTCCCATATTTCCCACATGATAATGGAACCATGAAATAAATGAGCTGTTAATCTGTTTAGTTAGAGCAAACTTGGACCGCGGGAGATTTGGCAGCTGTGATCGTTGAGCTATTATACACAGGTTGTCTGTCAACATGAAGCTTGGAGGCAGATCTTCATGGGATACGACTGGGAGGATCATACGTGTGATATAGCACTAATGAATACCACATCATGATGTGATTGGGAGGCTCATTAGTGCGATATTGCACTAATAAATACCATATCATGATGTGACTGGGAGGCTCATTAGTGCGATATAACACTAATAAATACCACATTATGATGTGACTGGGAGGCTCATTAGTGCGATATTGCACTAATAAATACCACATCATGATGTGACTGGGAGGCTCATTAGTGCGATATTGCACTAATAAATACCACATCATGATGTGACTGGGAGGCTCATTAGTGCGATATAACACTAATAAATACCACATCATGATGTGACTGGGAGGCTCATTAGTGTGATATAACACTAATGAATACCACATCATTATATGACTGAGAAGTTAATTGGTGCAATATTGCACTAATAAATACCTCATCGTGAAATGACTGAGAGGTTCATTAGTGTGATATTGCACTAATGAATACCACATCATGAAATGACTGAGAGGTTCATTAGTGTGATATTGCACTAATGAATACCACATCATGATACGACTGAGAAGTTGATTGGTGCAATATTGCACTAATAAATACCTCATCATGAAACGACTGAGAGGTTCATTAGTGTGATATTGCACTAATGAATACCACATTGTGATACGACTGAGAGGTTCATTTGTGTGATATTGCACTTATGAATACCACATAATGATACGACTGTAAGTTTTATTGGTGCGATATTGCAATAAAGAATACCACTTTATGATACGACTGAGATGTTCATTGGTGCGATATTGCACTAATGAATACCACATCATGACACGACTGAGAGGTTAATTTGTGCGGTATTGCACTAATGAATACCACAACATGATACGACTGAGAGGTTCATTAGTGTGATATTGCACTAATGAATACCACATCATGACACGACTGAGAGGTTCATTTGTGCGGTATTGCACTAATGAATACTACAACATGATACGACTGAGAGGTTCATTAGTGTGATATTGCACTAATGAATACCACATCATGAAACGACTGAGAGGTTCATTGGTGCAATATTGCACTAATGAATACCACATCATGACACGACAGAGAGGTTAATTTGTGCGGTATTGCACTAATGAATACCACTTTATGATACGAAAGAGAGGTTTATTATGGTGATATTAACCTAATGAAAACGTTAATAAGTGATCGTTTCGTTAGCCAATAAAAAACAAGGTCCTAAGGTTGGGTGAGTATACCAGCTAATATTTTCATTTGATTTTTTAAATCTAAAAGCAAATAGTTGGGCATTTATAACATAGATGGAATATAAAAAATTGCCATGGGGAAATAATTTAGATATTCCGATCTTATCCTATCCATTTCATCTAATAATCAGTTGGTATATTGTGCAAAAACTTTATCAGGTGCAGTTTTTCACGGTTTACTTAATGATTAGGTATTATTTTTTACAGTCATCTTGTCGATTCGGTGATATATTTTACAGTTCACTCTATAATAAGATATTATCTGTAAAAAATTACCTGATGTTAAGATATAATTTTTATTGTCTACATGATAATCTGGAATTATCTTATAAAGTTAACCTAATGTTTAGGTACTACTATTTCATACACTTAACTTGGAGAAAATAAAATATGACATGAAGGCAGATCATTTAGCTAGACACAATTTTATATGCAATCTGTATGTTGGTAATCAAACTAAAAAAAACGTATCTTGGCATTTTAGGTTGTTTTCTAAATTGATAGTTTAATTGCATGTTTTTTCTCTCAAAATAATTCCAGCCTTGTTCACGTTTCACTTCAGGATAAATGGAAATTGTGTATATAGACTTATAAATTTATACAAGACAAAAATGTATACGTCACTTTCCACAAAAATCTGATAAATTAAATAGATATAATGCTTATATTATTCTTGGATTAAAGCTGAAATAGCACTTTAGATAGATAAATTGGATTTAGAAACGTCATTATGTTATTTCAAGTTTGGAAAATGAATTAACTGAGCTACCGGAACCAACAAGTTGTAGCTGTCTCCGTCAAGCGCTGCAAGCTATATCAACATGAGCTGCCCTCTCTAGAGTATATATTGTACCTATTAGTTAATATCCAGCAGTGTAGTACGATTCAACATCTAGATAGCAGCAGTAGTTCTTCTCATTTCGGTCCATTACTAAATGCTATATATCTTTAAATAAAATGTTATATGTGTTTTTCCCACCTTGTCTTACTTCGTGTCCAGCTATTCACATTTAATAACGATACTACAGTAGTTTCATCAAAAGGAAATGTGTTCACATTTACATGAAAAGAGAGTGGAAAATACATTTAGAAAGACTACATTCATCAAATACACCTAACAGGAATCCGAATTCAGCCTCCCGCTATTAAGTAATCGAATAAGACGAGCTTGACTTCTATTCTACGTTCAACCGCACTGAATTTTCCACGTATACAATGGTCTATTTCCTTTTTTTTTTCTTTTAAAGAAATTACAAATTAATATTAATGAAATGTTTTAAAGTACTGTGTTCATCAAAACTATACTCGTATACATGTATAATGTTTATATTTATTATAAACTACAAATAATCGAAACACCAACTAATACTTATATTAATCATAAGTAGGGAACTACATTGCACATTACGACATCGCTAAAGGATGAGCATTAGTCGTAATTACTGTATTTCTGATAGACATTATAGAACGAGTATGACACCATTTTCTTAAAACTCTTGCTCGGATCCATCACGATAGAATTGTTGACTTAAAGCGTTTGACCAGCATTCGTCACCGTTGACAGGTAGATAGTGCTTCCAATTCTCGATCGGATAAACTAGAAGTAGTTTTTTTAAACTATTTCTGCTGATGTTTTCCGATCCTCTCTACAGGCTAATGCAAGTGCAAATCATATAATGAATTACTCTCATACCTGCCGCTCAGATTTGTTCGTTAAAATTTCATTTAAAAAAAACTAATTATGATTAAAATGTATTTTTAAGCACAGTGTCTTTCTATCCGTTCGGCTTATGCACTAATTACACTTGTGGTTTTATGGATGAGAATGGTTATATTTATGTGATGTTTGCCCACATTTTTGTGGAGGGTGAATGGAAAACCATTTTGAAAAAACAGTTCGAGCCTTGATCTCACCCTCATCGACAGTTTAGTCTACTGCTAGAGTAGTGCCTTAGACCATGTGGCCACCGAAGCAGGTAACAAGTTTTGTTTGGTTTCTAAAATATGTCAAGTGAGGGATGATTTTTTTTTCTCTTCCATCTAACTATGTGAATCCAACAACGTACAAATTAAAGTTCTTATTTTCCAAATATATATATATATATATATATGGTATACATGTTTAAAATAATTTTCTACCAGGTATTTTCAAAAGTTATTGAATTATTGTCATAATCAATGTAGCATTCAAACAGAGCGTTTTAAAATAAAAGAGACAAAATTGGTCCAATTATATGCAATGCCCATGGCAAATAATTACTTTTGAGGTTACAGTATGTAGAAAATTAAATTAAATTTAAAATGTTTAGTTAATATCTATTCATCCGCCTCAGTGGCGTAGTCGGCTAACGCGCTAGTCGTGTTGAGCTCGACTGCTGAGGACGGAGAAATCGAGGTTCGAATCTTGGTCGTGTGAACTGAGGGTGGTTTTTCCTAAATGGTTTTCCACTCTTCCTCCACGCAAATGTGGTTTCACTTCCTCTAAGTCAACCTTCCCCATTCCTAATCCATTAGCGTAATTAGTACTTAAGGCGTATAACCCTAACGGGTAGTAAGACGCAGTGCTAAATAATAATAATAATAATAATAATAATAATAATAATAATAATAAATATCTATTCAATCTAGCCAAGTTATATTTTAGTCATAACAACTATAAAAATACTTACCTTGAACTCACGCTTTCTTCCATTTTAAGCTGTTTTATTTTCTAGCACCGCATCTTAATACCCACTTGGACTATACGCATATGTACTAAATACGCGAGTGCTTTAGGGATGAGTAAGGTTAAATTTAGAAGATTTATACCTGCACTTGCAGGTAGGTAGAGTGGAAAACCATCGCTAGAACACCCAACCGGGATTTGATCTCACATATCTCCATCACCGACAGGCCGATTTTTGCCCAGTTAATGAAATAGTCTATCGAATAAGCCAGTTAACTATGTGAGATTCCATGAAATGGGTAGTTTCACTGCTGGAGTGTATCACATACCAGAATAGGAGCATTTCGTCAAGATTGAAAGAGAAAACTTTAATATATAAATTTATATATATATTCTTGATTATGATGATTTATCATTGGTGGTTAAGAAGAGTTGCAAGAAATGATGGACCAGTGAGTGGAGACAGGGACAATATAATATGACATGAAGATCAACATTGAGAAGTCAAAAGTGATGGGGATTTCAAAAAATGAAGAGGAAAGCACGCGTTGGAAAGCATATAGCAGCTAAGTACCTGGGTATTCTGCTGACATAGGTTGCCTACTGCACCAAGGAATTTAGGTCGAGGACCACCATAGTCAAGGAAGCTTTCAACAAGAGGTTACTGTTGACCATAAAGTAGAGTTTTGAACTGAGGAAGAAACTGATGAAATGCTACATTTGGAGAAATGCGCTTTATGGAGCAGAGATTTGGACTCTTAGTAAGATGGGGAAAAAAATCTTGGAGAGCTTTGAAATGTTGTGTTGGAGAATACTTGAGAAGCTCATATGAACAAACATGGTGAAAATGAAGAATTCCTAAGAAGAGTGGGTGAGAAGAGAACCATTTTGGATGTGATTCTTCGGTACAAAGCTAACTGGATCAGATACTTCCTTAGGAGGAACTGACCTCTTTACGACGTCATAGAAGTAAAATTTTGGGGAAAGAGGAGATTGGGAAAAAGGAGGAGTAAAATATTGGATGGCTTGAAGGAAAGAGAATAATTCTGGGCGCTGAAGGAGTAGGCAGAGGACAGGGTGCATTGGTGGTCTAAGTTCACTATCAAAGGGAATGCGTAAGACAGAACATATAGTGATGATAATAATAATAATAATTTCATTTATTATAGTGCTGGCCAACAGTCTTGAGACTTACGCCAGGCCAGCACTGAAAAGTACACAAGTACCTTACAAGCACTTATAATAACAAAATAAAATAAACAATTATAGCTAAATAATGATAAATACTGATGAATTATTACAAAAAATAGGACATGATTATTAATTAAATATGATAAAAATAATAAATAAATAACGTGAGAGTAATAATTATATAAAATGCCCCTTGAATATAGCTAATGAGTTAGAATTGAGTAAGCTAGCATTTAGAGGAAATTTACTCACTTTTGTGTGGAGGGAAAGTGTAAAACTATCTGAGAGAACAAAACACAGTATGCCCAACCAGAATTCGAATCCTGACCTACCATCACCAGAGAAAAATACTAGATGAACCTGACATTCAGTCCTCGTGCCCGTCGGTGTGGATGGCAAAGACATATAAAACATCGCTCGCACTAGTGGGCAAAGGTTCCAGGTCTGTCTCGTTTGTTCGCTGGTTATATGTTCACTATAAGGACCTGTCACGCATATCACAATTTGGGAAACATTGTAATAACCAAACCTTGTGTGTCGCCTTGTATTTCGAAGTAGGTCTATCTTTGGTGACGGGGAAAGGGGAAGAAGTAAGATATACATCTAATAGTTCCTAGAATCTGTTTGCATCAGGTACATACTTCGTGTGTGTCTCTGAATGCAGCGGGAAAGCTATGGAAGGGGTTATGATAAATTCATGATATGGGGAGGGGGATGTGATGAATAGAGATGTCTTTAGTGTTGAGAGCTCGAGATGTTTATCTTTTTTTCCCTTCTTTTTTCTGAATATGTATGTGAGTCTTATACTTCTTTTTTTTTTTATCGCGGTCCAATGGTTTTCTCTAAGTGTGATAAACCTATCGACCTTCTCAAAGATGAGCATTGTAGTTTGGAAATTGAATTACATTGGACGCGATTGTTACATAGTGTCGGAAAGTTTTGATGTTTCTGCTCTGCAGGTTACTAATACCTTTCACGGCAAGGGGTTTCTTATCCTTTATGTATTTAGTATTTCTAACGCCTTTATTAATGACTTAATCTAAGTAAAAAGGGTGAGCAGGTTAATTATAGAAACTTAATCCGTATTGGTGTAGAGAGGGAACGGGTAAGCCACCCCAGATACAATTAACTGAGACACGAATCTCAACCTCGTGGTCACTGGAAATCCATTTCATTGTTAAGTCTGACACCTCAGATCACGTGAAAGCCATTGCGGACTAATACGCAGTTTTATATTTTGTAATTAGTTTTGGTAAGAAAGTATACACAGCCCAGTTTATTTATAGTACACCTACTTCAAGCATCTCCCGACTTATGTTATAGAAAACTTTTTTGAAATATCACAAATAACAATTGTATTTATAAACTAATTATTAAGTTAAGAAATTCTTTGGTTTTATAAAAAGCAAATGATATTAAAAATATAATTATTGAATTTAATAGATTATTAATACTTTGATTTGGGACTTTATGCCAAATTGTCAAACTGAAAGAAAAAAAAAAGAACAGAAAAGTATCGGTACAAATATTTACTCGCTCATTATAGTATTAAAGACGAGTAGTTTTATCACTGTCATAATTTCTACCACTGTTTCAAAAATACCTAGTATAAATTAAATATTATACTTTTTTTTAAATCAATTTTCAAGTTTGAAAGTTTTGCGCAACTCTTGTGTGGTTCCTCTACGAGTTCAGCAAATTTCAGATTTCTAGATCATTTATCATCTTGGAAATGTGTATTAACTTAAATTAATCTTGTTGTTAACCTTGAGTTCTAAGTAGTAAGGTTATAGTTATGAGGTTGGACGCTAAATGTAGGACAGTGCTAGTGATGAGATGGTTGGAAACTTTATAGCAATTTTGATTATTGAACGCAATTCTTTTACCAGGATTAGCGATTATATTGTTGGTTAATTTTAGGATCGATATTCAAGTTTATAGATATTATATAATTATATATATATAATGAGCCAATATAGTACTTTTCATTTATATCACTACGAAATTTGTTTTTAAAGTTACGGGCAATACTCAAGCCAAATTATTATTAGTATTGAGAAATGAGTATTCCTGAGAAATTTTAAGATGAAGGTTTTGTAATTACATTCTTTGGAGACTGTTTGGAATAAACAATGACTTTCGCGTATGATATTGTTAACCGAGATCAAGAATTTAATTGTTAATATATTGTTGATTTCTTCAAGCTAAAATATTTTGTCATGATGAGCAGGATTTTTGTACATTATCAATTTAAATAAGGACTTCTTCCTTAATTGACGTGTGCCAAATATTTAATTAATTCTTTTAATAAATGATCAATTCTGTTGATTTCTCGGTTTATGCTACTTTCCTATTACTTATATCTTCTTAGGTTTTATAACTTCCCAACTTTTAAGAAGTATTTTTGTTTTTGGTGGGAGGTTCAGGTGTACATTTAACCATTGTTGAGGTTGACCGTCGGGTATAGGTCGCAACCGAATTGGTTTGCGTGTTCTGGGTACAGTTGTTGTACTCAGATTTTCAATATTTTTTATAGCTCACACAACTCACTCCTATTGCCGTTTTTATTATGTTTTGGTTTTTTTTTACCATACATGTTAGGTTTTGGGTTAGGAATATTGTTCAAAGCAAGAGTACATAAATTAGAGAGGTAGGCTGGAAACAATTTTCCTCTAATCTATTAAAATTTTTATTTTACCTCATGCAGTACTATATCATGGGTCTCTTATATGGAGCCTGGCTAAAATACTATTTTAACCAATATGTAGGTAGACAACAACAAAGATAATTGGCCCGGGAATCTAGTTTAAAATTGTTCAATTGGTCGAAGAAAATTATAAAGTTGATGGTTATTTTATATATTTACTATAACACATTGAATGGTTTCCTAATTTCCAAATTTCCAGATTTCCAAAAAAAATATCAAACTATTTTTCAATTTTTTTTTTTGGCTGGAATATGATGATTTTAATTAGAATCTTGCAAACTATAACACTCAAAAATTATTTATAGCCCGATGTTTCATTTCGGCCTAAAATTATCTTTTACAACACAGGAATGTAATTTAGAAATTATTTTGAAATGAGTTTGTCATTCGCCTCAATTTAAAATTAGTATTTTTGGCAATTTCATCTTGAAAATCAACAAAACTTAAAACTCTCACTGTCAGGGGCTTCCGAAGATATTGAAATTGGAGGGGCTCAACTGAGGGGAAGTCCAGAGGTCCCAGCAGGGTAATATTTTAGACCATGGATGTCTTTTGAGGCTATTTGAAGGAGTTTTATTTTTCATGGATAGTACCATTTTGTATGTCTTTCTTTGTCATTAGGTATAGTAATAACATAGTGGGAACTTGTGTGGGGAAGAACGTGGTCACTTTTTTTCGACCAACAATTAATAATGATAGGTAGGCCCCGTAAATATTTTGATTTTATAGGTAGTATTACTATCCAGTGGTATTTGTGTATTAAGGGTAATTAGTAAAAAATAAGGGTGTCTTTAACGTCCTGGTTCCCAAGCCAAAAGAAGAATCGGAAGCCCTTCTCCAAAATCTTTCTGAAACTTGGATGCCTTCAAAAGCTATTTAGAGTGGTCCACACTTAGAAAAATTTATGAAAGTTATACTCTTATATAAGTTATTTGGAGTGATTCTCATCCAGAAGATTTATTTAAAATTGGAATTTTCTAAAATCTACTTAAAGTGTTCCTTACCTGGACGTCTTTAGCAAATTTATTACCTGTAGATGCTATTTAAGGTTATCTTCCTCTAACAAATTTTTGAATATTTGAGGCCTTCATTAATTTATTGTAAATGTTATTTAGTGGCAACTTGTTTAAAGATTTGATGACTCTAGAGGATGTTTAGAGTTTTTTTTTAAATTGTGCTCAAAGAACACAACCATAGAAATATTTCTTACATTTATGTAGGTGCTACGGCTCTTTCAGAATTCCAAGGTTATCCACAACTTAACAATAAGGATATTGTGGGGGGAGTGCCTAAAGTACTTGGAAGATTAAACACGGGTCCTAAATTATGGTGTTCTTTTATTTTGAAAGATATTATCCAGGGTAAATGGTGATTAAAATTTTAAGACTAGCTGATGTATGCTTATAAAATGTATTTATTTTACACACTTTCAAACAGCGCTGATAAGGCCTACACTTTAAAATTATTTTACTTGCCCAGGTTTTCCAGATAAAAGGCTCTTTACTTCTCCAGTATTTTATAATGAATGCTATTGGCCTACATACAAAATCTCATAGTTTTCATTGTCTTATATTAAATTCTTGACACAAAGATTATCAAGAAATAACACTAATTGGGCATAAAACTAATAGTTTAGACTTGGTAATGCTCTTTATTTTATATTTCACAAATTATTGCAAAACAAAGTTCAAAAATTCAATGACATTTGATAAGTTATCTGACTTCTTGAATTTTCATGTTACACCCAACAAATTCACTTTTACAGATTCTCTCTTTTTTCCATGTATGCTTCATTTGCCCTGAAAGATAGTGGTTTTAGGGGATAGGGGAAATTTATTTTTGGGAGAACTCAAAATTGTAAGTCTATGACATGATGTTAAGACTTCTGAGAAATAAGGAAATTATTTTAAAACGTGGTGGTGGAACCTTATTTGTGTGATGGGGGGAAGGAGATATATCAAGATTAATTTATTTTAGGAATGTTTCTTTCTCCCAGTTAATATATGAAAATTTGATGCTCTAGAACGTATTTGGAGTAGTCCTCAAAAATGGAGAGTTTTTGAAAGTTATGCTAATTCAAGAGAAATTTAGAGTATATCTTCCCCGATTTTTTAAAAAATTCTATAATCCTAATGGCTATTTGGAGTAGTTCTCCTCCATCCAAATTGTGGAAATTGGATGCGATTAAAAGTTATTTTAAGAAACGCTAAACCAATTTTTCGTAAATTAGATCCCTTAGAAATAATTATAAGTGGTCCTACTCCAGAAATGTTGATTCCCAAATAAAACTATTTAGAGGGCTTTACTATCAATGTTAAATGCCTCTAGAAGCTATAAGAAGTTGTATTCCCCCCACACGGTTTTAAACAATGGATGTTTTTATATAATAAACTACCATCTCTGAATATTGGATTGCATAGTCAAGTTAAGATAAATAAATTCACAAACATTATTTTACGATCAACATTAAAAACTTCAGACATTTTTGGGCAGGGTGTTTGAACCCTATTATTACTCCCACGCTACGTCCATGCTATTTTTCCTATCGTATAAGCTAGGCCATAGTTGAAACATGCAAGGTAAGACTGCTAACTTTCAAGTTAAACTAGGTGTTCGTATCAACCCTGGAAATACAAATTGTGCAAAAAAGCATCTTAATGGACCTTTAAACTAGGGTTGATTAAATATTTTTTATTTCTCTTACAAACAATGTGTACACAATCAAATATGTTAACATAATTAACCCTATTCCTAACAAAAAACCTTTCAAGTTGGGTCCAAAAATAAGAAAAGACTAATAAAATGGCAATAGGAGTGAGTTATGTGAATCATAAAATAATTATTGAAAATCTGAGTACAACAACTGTACCCAGAACACGCAAACCAATTCGGTTGCGGACTATACCTGGCAGTTAGCTTCAACAATGGTTAAATGTACAACTGAACCACCCACCAAAAACCAAAATACTTCTTAAAAGTTGGGAGTTTATAAAACCTAAGAAGATATAAGTAATAGGAAAGTAGCAAAAATTGAGAAGTCAACAAAATTGATCATTTATTAAAAGAATGAATTAAATATCTGCAACATGTGAAATAAGGCAGAAGTCCCTATTTAAATTGACAATGTACAAAAATCGTGCTCATCATGATACAATAATTTAACTTGAAGAAAGCATCAATATATTAACAATTAAATTCTTGATCATGGTTAACAATATCATACGCGAAAGTCATTGTTTATTCCAAACAGTCTCCAAAGACCGTGAATACAAAACCTTCATCTTAAAATTCCTCAGGAATACATTTTTCCAATACTAACAATAATTTGACTTTAGTATTGCCCGTAACCATCCAAACAAATTTCGTAGTGATACAAATTAAAAGTAATACACTGGCTCATCATATATATTTTTTTTTATATAATATCAATAAACTTTAATATCGATTTTAAAATTAACCAACAATATATTCGCTAATCCTAGTAAAAGAATTGCGTTCAACAATCATAATTACTATAAAGTTTTACAACCATTTCATCACTAACGCTGTCCTACATTTAGCGCCCAACCTCATAACTATCACCTTACTACTTAGATTTCAATGTTAACAACAAGATTAATTTAAGTTAATAAATATTTCCAAGATCTAATATTTAACCGAGCAAACCAAATTTGACCATTACTCAAAGAGTTTGAGATAAATAACAATAAATATGCCAAAACATTTAATATCCCTATATTTAAATTATCAAAAGTCTCTGCTAATCATGTGTGACCAGAGTCCACTGATTTCAATAAAAGAAAATAAATTATTAATATTATGCCTGTAGAGTATTTAGTAGACAGAAGGTAAATTAATACGCCAAAAGAGAATTTTGCTTACATTTTGTAATAATAACCGAAGCCTCAGCCACATAAAACTATTACTGAAGCATGTCCAAGAGTGCTTTATCATTTTCACAACCGGTCTTATATCATTCAGCACAACTCAAGGAGCACCGAACAAAGGGATCACCGGGAAGGGGTGGCAATCCAAAGAGTATAAACAAGGGGAGGAATCCACACGCGATGGAATCTTCCATACCTTTCTAGACCACTTGAGAACAGCCTGGACACTAGGGTGAAGAGTCTCTTCTTTTCTTTTGGAGATCTTTGGCCCGGTATTTTTTCACATGGATATTGAGGAGGTGTCGGCTCAGTCTATCGTGGCATGTTGTTGAGGCCGGTCACGTTATCTGGGGTTGGGAGTGTAGTGGCCATAGCTGGCTCGACTGGGGTCGACATCCGTTGCAATGGGATAAGTCTCTGATTTACGACTTAGATGTTTGCACTTGTAGCAAGCAAATGCTACAAATCTCCCCTCTTTTGCCTTGAGGCGGGGGGGGAGAGGGGGTCGGCCATTTCCCTTCATCCTTCAGAATACTCGGGAAGGTGATGACTCCCCCTAAATCATTAGTTGTAGGGACAGCATCTGAACACCTGCTGCCTAGTCATGGACCGCCAGATCTCAGCTACTCCGGATCAGCATTCACAGGCCACATGGTCCACACTCCCGCTGCTCTTCATACCATGTCCAAGATTCATCCACCAATTTCCCAGGCTCCTCCTTCCCACACAAGACTCCAAGAGCAGTCACTTGCAGGACACCAGTGCCCCATTTCATGCTCCCGTCTCATCTCCCGGAAGCCCTTCCTTCAGTCACGTTCAGAAGATAGAAAAAGGGTGGTGGAAGACAAAGGAAAAAGGAATTATGTGAGCTTCGCATACAAAAGGATCATGTTAAAGTTTATCAATTAATAATACACATGACCACTATCGGGATTATATACACGGGGCTTTCCAATAGAAGTTCACGCCTCTTCCAATTTTTATTGATCTACTACACTCTCGACCTCATACGAGAGTGTATTAATTGATTTTACCGAGAGGTTTTCACTAGGCATCCATTGCACAAAACACTTATTGTCACTTCTAATTTGCACCTCTTGAAATAAAACCAATGGTCCATGAGATTAAAATATACAGAATAGGCATTTTATCTAGTTAAATCATGGCCGTAGAATCACTGTTCATTTTTCACAGAGTTCGCTTAAGTGCACGTATTATATTTATAATTATGAACCAAATTTATACTCGGGTCTGAGCTTGCCACAATGGTAATAATACACTAAAAACACATAACCATAATTATTCTCTTAACCTACATTACCTTCAAGGACTTACAACTCCTATTTACATACATTTACATATCCTTAGGGAATCTTGAACTAGTGCTCTTCAGATGAATGACATGGGCTCGTCTAGTAACAGTTATGTCGGATACTTGCTTGAGGAGGACCCTTACAGTGGTTAAAAATTTATCCAACTTCCATGGTCCACCCCACCTTGGGCACAGCTTAGCAGACCTCTTATCAACCGCGGAGCCCAAGGGAAATTCTCTGCAGAGCACGTGCTCGCCTATCTTAAATGGAACCGGAAGTCTACCTTTATTGTATTGATTAGCAACACTTCTATGAGCTTTTCTAAGATGGTCCAGGGCGTGCCTACACCTATCCTCATAGGGAGTCACATCATCCTCCTCCAACAATGGACCAACGTCCCAGATAGTAATAAGGGGGTGGTTCAATTCTCTATCCAGAAATACAGAGGCGGGTGAACATCCTACGAGTTCGTGAAAGGTGGAGTTAAATGATAAATTAAGGGAATCCATTTCCTGATCCCACCAATTCTGAACTTGGTTATGAAATATATTCGGGGCTACTACCAAATTTCTATTGAAACGCTCTACATGACTTGGCCCATGGTGATAGGGACTGGTGGTGACGCGTTTGATGCCCCAAATGAAATACATATCCGTAAACAAGGTAGACATGAATCAGGGGCCATTATCACTTACAATTATGTGGTGCGCACCAAAAAGGGACCAAGCGCGCCTACGCAGGGCATTGACCGTGGTGGTCACTTTCATATTACGCAGAGGGTTCAGAATGACAAACTTCGAACAGACGTCAACAAGAACAAGAATGCACGGGTTACCCAAGGTCGAACGGGTAATCGACCCTACATAATCCACGAAAACTTTATCCCAGGGCCATTGGGCAACATCGGCCGAATGGAACCCAACTCTGGAATTCTGGGTGGGTTTAGCCTTATGGCAATCTTAACAGTGACTAACCCACTCCCTGGCGTCATTATATAGCCCGGGCCAGAAAAACTTTTACATAAGTTATTACAAGGAGGTCTCTAAACATGGAATATTGTCCTATTTTTTCTCCTTTCCGAATCCTCTCCATAATTCCGATTCACAAGAGGTCACTACCCTGATGATCCTTAATCACTACGAAGCACTAAGGAACGGACCGAATTACAAATGGCATGAGGCTACCATCCCCTAACTATAATGGTCCATAATCCTCTGTCATGCGAGAAGAAGCATCTACAGTTGCATTTAATTTCCTTGGAAGGTGGTGAGTAGAAAACTTAAATCTGGATAATATCCTCACCCACCTCCCAACTTTGCTCAACTGTTTGGGATGATTCCACATCCACGCTAATGCCTGATTATCGGTTTACAGTTCAAACTCCCTTTGCTCCAAATAGTCCGCGAACCACTCAACGCTTGTGACGCAGGTGAGACATTCCTTCTCGTAGTCACTCTACTTTATCTCGGCCTCTGAGAGGGTCCGACTGGCGAACGCTACTGGTCTTACATCCTCAGACGTCCTCTGGGACAGCACAGCACCTAGGGCTACCGTAGACGCGTCAACATGGAGGAGAAAAGGCAATGAAAAATCGGGCATACGCAACATTTCCGGGGAGATCAGTTAAAAAAAAAAATTAAATGCATTATATTGCTCCACACCCCAACAAAATATAGCTCCCTTCTTTTTTAATGAATTCAAAGGCACCGCTATATCAGAAAAAGAGGGGATAAGTCTCGCGTAATAAGCGCAAATCCCAATAAATCTCATCACACCATTAAGGTTTTTTGGAGAGAGATAATCAATATTAGGGCGGATGCGCTCGGGATCTATAAGCAGGTTCCCCGAGGAAATTACACAACCAAGATATTTTATTGATTGCTTAGCCCACGTCACTTTACCGGGATTGACCTTAAGACCCACAGTACGGGGACAACTTAATTCCTCTTTTAAATGTTTGACGTGGTCATCTAGACAGTCACTATATACGCAAATGTCGTCTAAATAATTGAAAACATACTTGAATTTAATGTCAGATAGTACATGATCAAGGACACGACTTAACACTTGCTCCCCAATGCTGCAACCCAGGGGGACACGAATGATTTCATATTGTTTCCAAGGGGGGACGAAAGCTGTGCATTTTTTTGAAGATTCTACTAAGGCATACTGCAGGAAGCTAGCGTTAAGGTCGATCAAACTAAATATCTTAGCCCTACCTATATGTTGAAAGGCTGATTCTATGCTTGGCATAGGGTGAGGATTGAAATGTATCTTCTTGATAATCTTACGATAATCTACACTGAGTCTGTAACCTCCGTCCCTTTTAGGGACTGTACTAATAATAAATTTCAATTCACCACGATAAATGGTTTAGAATCTACCTTTTCTATGACAACTTTACAAGATTTACTTAAATTACTCAAAAATCTGGTATTGACAAACGATCCACTAGTGTCAGAGTCTAGTAGCGCCCAACCGGGGTTTTACCCGATCGTAACTCATACAACGGGGGAAGGGGATTACTAAGTTTACTACATTTACGCGCTGCAGGCCCCTTCTCACTACCACGTGTTACACGTTTCCCGATTGGCAATCACGTTGGAAGTGTCCTAACTGCTGACAACGAAAGCACCTAATACGTGACGAGTCCACACGTCTCTCTGACCTAATAGCGCCTAGAGGCCTATTGGAGTGGTTGGGTAATACAAGATTACCGGGGGAAGCTCTATTTTGATGCAATTTACTCGGTACAGGCACTGGATGGGTATCCAAGTATTCTTTCTCCGCCAGTAGGGAACCTTCAATGCTGGAAGCCAATAAATATAGGTCTGATAAAGTTGTCGGCTTGTGTGAAAACACAAAATGCCTCCTAGTTAGCGGGGATACGTTCTCAAGAATAATTACCACAACTTCTCCCTCGGTCAGATTGAGGTTTAATATCTCTGTAGCTTCAGAAAAAAAGAAGATAAAAACCCTAAACGTTTCTTGGGGCTGTTGAAAGCGTCGTACATGTTCCGTACATATTCTTTCTTTCTCTCTTCTGGAGACCAAGGACTCTAAAATAATAGTTCTCGCATTATTCCAGTGAGGACCCTATTGTATACACTCAGAAACTAAGTGTGCCAAAAAACCTGTGGTCTTCCCAATACAAATGATAAGAATCTCTGTATCACCGACAAGTCTAAGCTTTGAAACTTTACTCGCTTCTAACAAAAAATTAAATAGTACGCTACAAGATTGTCCGTCACAGACTGGCAATAATTTAAGGCTTTTGCTGGTGACCTTACTCAACGTTTTGGAGGGGGTAGTAATACGCTGATCTCTAACGAAATCAATCGGGGTACTGATCTGTTCTTTAACCCCATCTAACTCTACAATATCTGACCTACAAGGATCGCTATTACCCAGAGAAGGATGGCTAACATTCATAATATCTATCGTGCCATGCTGTTTAGGCCACGCGCGTTATCTGTGGTTGGGAGTGTGATGTCCGTAGCTGGCTCAACTTGGGTCGATATCCGTGCAATGGGGTAAGTCTTGGTTTTAAGACTTAGATGTTTGCACTTGTAGCAAGCAAATGCTACAACAACACTATTTAACGTAGGTTTAAAAATAATAAAATATTTTATTCAAATCAAAACAAAAAAAGCGTATTAATCTGATTGATGTATAGCTTTTTAATTGTTTAGGGTTAGTAAAAATATGACAAAAATAAAGGTTGAACTATGGTTGTAAATCCACCTCGTGTCAAAATTGAACTTACAATTCAAATGTGAATATTTTTCAATTTTAGTTTTTACTGTGTTGAAAATGTCAATAAGTATTACCCTTTGCCTTTTTTTCTGGTATTGTTTATATTTAAGGAAATCACAACTAGGCCTGATATTAGTTAATATTTTTTTGTGAAAGAGATTTTTCTCGTGTGAGAAAAATAAACTGAAAAATTGGGGCATTTCAGTTTTATATTAAATGTATTATAAATTGATGTATTTGTTAGCTAAAATTACCAAACTAATGGTAACAGATGAATGTTTTATACATGGGTTTTGAATTTACTTGAGAAATATATGTAGGAGGGGCATTAAGATAGTCCCAGCCCCCAAGATCAAACAGGGGTGGCTCAAGCCACCCTTGCCCCCCTGTTCCAGAGCCCCTGCTCATTGTAAATCTGGGATGGGAAACTCTGTCACCAATATCAGCAAATGACGAATCTGTTATAAAAGTGTGGTGAATTTTAGTTTGTCAAATCTAAAGGTAGAATAAACTTTTTCCTGACAGCGTGTGTTTGTGGCAACTTGATAATTCCTGCACATCATTGGAGCATTCCTCAAAGGTCATATGTATTGATTTCAAATATTCAGCCAATGTTTAAGTAATTTTATTCTGAAAAATGAATAATGACACCTGGACATGGGAATCGAACCCGGGACCTTCGACTTAGTATGCTCAATGCTCTTACCACTGAGCTATCCAGGATTCGTCCTGTGCCCATGGTCATTCTTCACTCATAGTTTAAGGCAGAGTCTAAGATGGGCGTGTGGAAGTCGTCAGCTTATAAACATGTGATTATCTAAGATCACAGCCATCAGACAACGCTGCCATTAACGACTCGGTAGTTGGCATTTTGCAGCCATTCGACAATTATATGTATAATTGTACAGGGTTTGCATATATTGATGAAACAAATAGCCGAAACTATTGTTGATGCATTTTAGTGGGGATATTCCCTCATAGATATCATATTTCTCAGACACAAAATTTGCGTAAAATTGTATAACACTTTTCAATTGGAATAATGTTCATTATTTATGTCGTATATGGTTGTAACTGAGAAATTAAAGTGTACATATTTTAAATAAATTGGTTCAAACGGTGTGTGTTGTTTTAGATGTTCAATTGAGCATCCTAATTTTAAAATTTATTTCTAAATTGAGTGGTGAATTAAACTTCTGATTCACCACACCTGGGGCTCCATTGCAAATTATGTTGCCTAGCTTTGTTGTAGATGAATCACGCATTTGATTAAAAAGATAGGTCCTTATCACATACCTGTGTTGGGAAAAATAATTTTGGGTTGACATATAACAGTAGGATATGTACACTTTTATAGTGTAATATTCTCAAAGATTCAAAGCTAAGGCCATCATATCCTAGCCAAGAAAATATTGACAAAAAGTTTGCCTTTAGTTTTGAATTTTCATCAGGAAATAATTCAACGTGGAAAAATAAAAATATGAAATAACATAGCCTTCAGGCTGTGACAGAAGTAAGCTGTGAATTAAGGAAAGGCATTAAGAAGGTAAGTGTTAAATCAATGATACTTACATTTGCCAAAAACTAAATAGAATCAATATAAATACTAGAATGTTTTATTACAGCAAGTAATTTTAACTAAAATTACTGTTCATTGGCTATTTCATGTAGCAAACACCATCAAGTTAGCTCCATACAAAGTCAATAATCCCTTCCCTTTGACAAGGCAACATCCTTTTTGTAACATGTTTTTAATATCATTATTTCTTTGATTGTTGCTACTTCTACACTCGTGATCGACACATTTTACACTGTCCATAAAGTTGTTTATTTGTGTGTGTACATTCATGCAAAGGTATTGAATTAGTTATAGTGACACCCCAATTATACAAGTCTCTGTATCCAGATGTCAATAATTTTACTCTCGTGTATTTTCCTCTACCATGCATGGGTCTCTAAAACTACATTTGAAATGTCTATAAAAAGATAGTTTCTTGGTTTTATAGTTTTGGCGGGGGTAAAGATGAAGAATTAATTCATAAAATAGCTCACAGGAAAGTAACGCTTAAAGATATATTACCTCGTTCGGGCATCTGGATTGTGTGTTAAATTATTTACAGTGTATTGCTTGATGTTCACATACTTAATTACTTACTCCTTGGCACTAGGAACTCGAAATATCTTTGCCGCACTTACAAAAGTAAACCACCTATCACTACCTTGAGCAAGTTATAACCAGTCAAGCATATTATAACTTATCCCTATCCTGAGTTAGTTCTATCAAGTCCGCCTCATTACATCCTATCCATATCTTAAGCCAGCTTTATCCAGTCCATCTGACTACACCCTATCGAAATCTTGTATAAGCTCTAACCAATTCTCCTGAATACACCCTATTATTATATTTAGCTACTTAGCCTATATGCAATTTGCCTCATTACACACTATTCCCATATTGATCTAGCGCTATCCAGTAAACCTCATTACACCATATCCCCGTGGTTAGCTTGTTCTATCCAGTCCCCTCACTACACCCTAGCCCTATCTTTAGCTAGTTCCATCCAGTCAATATAATTACAACTGATCTCTATATTGAGCTAGCGCTATCTATTCCACCTCACTACATGCTCTCACTATATGGAGCTCGTTTTTTCCAATCAATCACCTTACCGCTAACCCTATCTTGAAGTAGTTCTATCCAGTCCCCTCATTACACCATAACCCTTTCTTTAGCTAGTTCCATCCAGTCAATCTGATTTCAACCATTCTCTATATTGAGCTAGCACTATTCAGTCCACCTCAGTACACACTATCTCTTTCTGGTCCCTTCTATTGTTATCATCTTATTCGAATCTAGGTCTTCCCAATTACCTCTTCCCATTGGGTTTGCCAGTGACTACCCTGAACAAGTTTCTAGATTACTCCATTCACGCTGCATGTTCTACATACCCTAATCTACGGGACTTTATTATCTTATTAAAGTCTTGTGATGAGTATAGGGCATGTATATAACTCATAATTATATCACCTCCTTCACTTCCTAGTATACTCATCCGTTTTTGCATTACATATTTTCCTAAGCACCTTCTTTTCAAACACGGTAAAGTAAGATAAGATACCACGTTTAACAACCTTAGATAACAACCAGTAAAATAATTGCTTTACTTATTTTAAGCTATACATTCTTTGACAGCAGGCGAGATTATCAACAACTTAATGACCGAGTAATAGGATGCATTTCCCAAATTTATACTTCTCCTAATTTCCAATCTAAAATCGTTATTGCTCGCTAAAATAATTGTGACCAGATATTTAAACTCATTTACATAGTTTACCGAATTTGTTTATATATATATATATATTTTAATTTAGCATATCATCTTACTACCCGGTAGGTTTATACGTTTTTGTAACAGGTGACCCAAAGATTATATTGGACCTAATTATATATATATATATATATATATAATTAGGTCCAATATAATCTTTGGGTCACCTGGGTGTACATGGTAACATGGTCTATAACAGACTGCCGATGATAGGAGGATTGAGGTTCGAATCTTGGTCAGTAGTATTGAGGGTTGTGTTATATATACTAACTCTCCTTCTATGCATATATAGGTATATATACATTCCCTAAACATACCTTCCTTATTCTTAAATAAACATTAGCGAAATTGTTACAAAAACGTATAAACCTACCGGGTAGTAAGATGATATGCTAAATTAAAAGATAAAAATTAGTTGGTATGGTAAAATAAGTGGAACCTGATAGCAATTGAAAATAATAGTAACCTTTAACTTATTCGAACCAACACCGGAACATTTAAAATGTTTGTTTAGAGAACAGATAACAATGTATTTTTGGAGTCCCTGCTTGTGCTAACAGTTAGCATGGTTTAGGGGAGCATTACCTCTCTTTGCTATCTGTGCGTCGAGCGTGCCAACCAGTAGACTGAAAGAAGGGGAAGTAAAGCGCTCCCCCACTATCTAACTAATCGCAGAGCCAATACCTGCCTACTGTCTTGCTGGCTAGTCCAGCCCACCTTCATGACATTTTCGCTTCCAATACTTCAATGTGAAATAAGAGGCTAGCTATATAGCGCTCTTAAAATGTGTCTACGAACTTGGCACTGATCACGCAATAAATTAGACCGACAGAAAGACAAACAACATTCCAAATGGTCGAGTTAAAACAGGACGTCGCTTTGTTCGGTTAACAGTAATAACTTAATATTTCATACAATCTATTGTAGTCATACTTTATTTATAATCACTTAAAAAGTTACATTTTTACCGGAATTCTATTTCTAAATAAATAAAAATAATTCACAAGTACAACACTTCGCCCAAATATATCCTATTTACGCCACTACATGTGTACACACTGCTTGGTGTGATAATATACCCAGTAAATATAAATTGTTGTTAGTTAAAAATCTGAGTTTTTATAAGCACATCAAATATTTATTTAACGAATAAGATTTAATAAGTTGTAGCGTTTAAATTTATTCGCTTGCATCTTCAGATTTTTTTTTCCAAAGTATGAATAAAAAATGCAACAAGAAAGGAAAGGCTTTTTTTTAGTGTTTATCTCGATAATTTTTTGTGCTGCTACGGGATTTGACATCGATGATCATTCATATCGATGCAAACAGATTTTATCTTCATTTATTTTATATTTATTTTTTTGCAACTTTCTAAGGCTTTGACAAAAAAAATATTCAAAATGCACTAAGGTTGTCCAGTTAAGAAAACGCAAATTAATCCTTTGTGTAAATAGCGTTTATTTATTACTATTTTAAGTTTCTTCTTACATAAATCGGTGAACACGTGTACAAATACATAATTTTCATAAGGTCTAATTTGCCGTAACTTGAGGGTCGGGATTCAAATCATGGTCGAGTGTAGGCCCGCACAGGATGTTTTTACTAAATGGTTTCCAACTTTCCCTTTATGCAAATGAAATCATATTTTCTCTAAATTACACCTTCAACATATCTAAGTCATTAGTAGGTAAATTAATACGGATAGACCAAAGATTTTTTATCCAAAATGCGATCAGTCATTTTAAAATCTTACTAGAATACACAGTCGCAACATGAGTATCAATTAATTATAATTAAAAATATATTTTCGTTGCTAACAACCCGAAATTATAGCCGAGTGATTTAAAGGAATAGATTAAAATTGTAATTATTTGGTTGTTTCTTTCCGCCATGGCTTAGTATTCATTTGGCCATGTATTAACTATAATAATGGGATGAGAATAAGAAAATGTTCACAAATTTGCTTGGAGAGATAAGGAAGTCATGTATGTCAAATTGAATTTAGTTTAACAAGCCGGGATTCATACCCCTACCTCCCTGTAACCGACAAACTATAATAAATGAGCTTGACATTTAGACTCTGCCCAATGGCGTGGGTCTCAGGATGATTTTTCACATGAGATTTATAGTTGTATATCTTCTCATTATCTCTCCACGCATATGGGAGTTCAATTATTCTAAGCTATCCTCCTCATTTAAACGTTAATTAGCCTAATCTTTTCATTTTGCACTTTACCAAGCGTACTACTTGCTTGGGCCTACACTCATGGTATAGGAATGATGAAATTAGGTATAACTTAGAAGAAATGTACTAACATTTGCGTGTCTAGTTAAAAATAACCACGGTTCTCTGATATTATTGGAAACCCAGCCTCCCCATCACAAGTATATCGTACCAGATCAGTTTAACAACTTCACCCAAGTGGCCACCGATGCTGGTACCTCTGTTGTTGAACGTGCTAATTTATAAAATAAGATGGCTATAGGTCACTTCAGTGGCCACATGGTCTAAGGTGCTACTCTCGCAATAGGCCAGACTGCCAAAGACGGGTAGATCGTGGTTCGAATCCCGGTAAGGTGTAGGCCTACTGACGGTGGTCTCCTAAATGGTTGGCCAATTTCTATCTCCATGCATATGCGGGTACTTTACCTTTAAATTCAACCGTCCTCTTCCATAACCCATTAGTTTAATTAGTTCATAAGCGTATAACCCAAATGAGTAGTAAGACAGGGCGCTATAAAAAATCTGGCTATGAATTAATATAAGATTTTAGGTACAGTCAGATTTAGGCTACGGCCACGCTTGCGACCTGGTCGCTGTGACTAGGTCACGTGAAATTATTTTTGGTACTACCGGCAACGCTTGCGACCTGGTCGCCGTGTTTTATGACCAGTTATCATGTCACCAAGGCGTGAAGATAGTTATATGAAGAAGAAACGTAAATATAGATAATACGGAGTCCACCCCATTAATATGCAGAGATGTGCTTATGGACAGACTTGGAAAAAACCTGAGAACACGCCCCTATTTAATTATAATGTTTTCGGTGTCACGTATAGAATGCGATTTATCGCTATGTTCACGGTATTAAAAATATATATATATTTACAAAGTGGAATTAATTACTATTATTGGAAACAACCTTTACTTTCCAAGCCCTTGCCAAACATTTCAATCTATTGTTAGTTTGTACACTGTCTATAGTCTGATTTTATTATTTTATTTGTGTTGATTAAAGAATTTCTTACCTTGTTCATTTATTTCTTCATTGTTTAATTCATCCCAACCCTCCACTGCTGCAAATGCAACCTCTATCCATAGCTTGGATCTAACATCCCTGTTTGCTTAGTTTCGATGTTTCAGATTCCACAGTGGTGATCTTGCATTTACTTCCTTTATAAATAAATAGCTCGGTATCAAACATTGCTAAGTACCGTACTCTACCGAGTGTCAAACTCCAGACGGGTGGAAAACACTGGGCGGTTTGCAAGGAAGTTAGTGGAAATACTTAGTGGAGGAGTGATAGTGTGGTCCCGATCATCTTATCGGTCGACATTTTAGCCAAGGATGACGCAAGCACACCCACACAAGTGTCCTGTGTTATCTCGACAGGCTGCGACCGGAACGCAAGTGTGGCCACCTTCATAAGAAATAAAGGCGAGCGACCTGAAAGAAAGCGTTTTAAATTCTGTCGCTGTCGCTGGTCGCCTAGTGTGGCCACTCTCATAAGAATCAATGTAATACACTACTGCAAACTGCTTGCAAGCGTGGCCGTGGCCTAAGAAAGGAAGAAAATTTTTGACAGTTATAAAATATGCTAACAAAATTAAAGATATTCAAATATCATTTTATTTGGAATTCAGAAGTCACTTTTAATTTATAAGTTAATCTCAATCCCTATGAAATGATACCAATAATAAAGTATAATGTTTCAATGATAAAAATTAAAAAAATATTTTAGTATTTTATTACAGCTGCTTCTTAGTAGAAAACTACTAAAACAGCCGTTGGAATCGTCGATAATTCTTGAAATACGAATGAAGTTGTTATTTATTAAGTCGTTTTGAACTCACATTTTAATTGTCTTTGTGAATATAAACTTTAAGCCCTCATCAACGTCATTTCTGAAACAGTGTCGTAATAAAATCTTTTAAAATCATGGTTTTTGTTCTATATGTGTGTGTTTTTTTCCAGAAATACTCTTGAAGCAAAAATGCATCAAAGTAATGTGTTCAGGAGTGTATGGATGTGAATATTAGCTCCAAATATAGGATATTATTACCGTTCACACATTGTGTGTGTGTAGGCTACTTACTAAATAAATCACAAAGCGTGAGTGTCTGTGGGTGTTTTGTATTGAGAATAAAGTTATTGCGGTGGCCGTTATCGGATGGAGTTGAGCAACTTAATTCAATAATAACCAAAGTAAATCGGATGTTGACGTTATCAAAAATAATATTTTTTAAATCTTTTATATTTATAAACAACAGATTAACATGTAAATCAAACCTGGTTTCAGTTTATGTGTTATTTTCATTTACCAGTTACTTTTTTGGAACAGTCGGGTATAATTTAAAGGAAATATACTAACATTTACGTGGAGAGTGAAGGAGAACTCATACTGTGGCTAAAAATATGTATTTAAAGATATTATATTTATTTATTCATTTGTTTGTGATATAGATCAAGATTGAGTATGAATAAATTAATTGTATTTAATTGATATATATATTATTGGGCGCCAAATACCAACCACTTTTATTTTCTGGGATAGGTAGATTTTTTATTCATTAAGTAAAACCTCAGAAACTGCTCAGCGGTGATTCGAAGACTCTTTTTCTCAGGACCCCTGGACTTTACCTAAAGTTTTTATTTTATTTTTATTTTTGGACCCTTACAATAATGGACTGCATATTTTCCTGGAGCAGATTATTATTCTTGACATGGACATCCAATCTACTGAAACTATCTGTACATGGAATGGATTGCTAAAAATACTATGTACAGTACATTAATATTATAAATAAATAAATTACACAATGAAATTTATAGTGAGTAATTATTGTTGAAGAGAAAAAATAATACCTTTAAATTAACCCTATCTAAGAAGGCATGCTTCATATGTTATAAAATTAATAAAAGTATTGTTGTGTCATTAATTAAAAAATGTAAGATTTTTACTTGAATTGTGATGACAAAATAATAGTTATTAATTATGATACATAAATAGTCTTTTGGACGAAATAAGGTTTGAAATATTTGTATAAAATGTTAAAAAATAAGTTCTTCTAAAATTTAATTTAAACTCCTAGCAACAGGATGATGATAAATTATGAATTTGGTTTCACCCACTAATGTCCATGTAAGATGGTGATCTAAGGCGTCGGTAGCAAATATATTCCAGGCCTTCAATGTTTACAGAATTTTCCCTGAGGACTTGCTCTTGGCCTTACTAAAAGGTTAATAATTATTTTTGAGGAAGTTTTCGGACGTAAGTTACTATAAACTATAACAACGACAAAAAATCTTAAAGGATTCCCAAATCGGGTCATTCTTTATCATTTTAAAATGTTTTTAACAAAACAAAAAACCTTAACAAACCACAAACATGTTCTTTTTTCTTTTTTTTAATAACTTCTGGCCTATGAGAACATTAGATGCCGAAATTTATATTAAAAAAATCTCAACTCTTTAGACAGTGAAAGTATTATTATAGAAGTAACTTATTATAACTTGACAAATAAACATAGATCATCTTTAAAATTAATTTAATTTTAGCACCAAAATCCAAACGAGACTAATAATCTCTTCCTCTTAGGGCAATTAGTTTTTCAAATGAGTCAGATGTTATAAGCATCCAAGAACATAAAATAAATTAAGATCATAACAGTTCCAAAATAAACCACTCTCTAAAGCAGATAGCGTTAAAATCACCACCAAAGGAAATGCAAGGTGGGTTGGCAGTTTATGAATCAAAATAAAGAAAGAAAATTTAAAATAGTGAAATAATAAAGGTAAGTAGATTATATCTATATTATATATATATATATTAATTGTAAATATATAATTAACATATGCCACAATATATGAAACTGACATATTTGAGTTTCGTATTACATTTTAAAAAAAGGGGGTGAATAAATATACGTTAAAACATTTTGCGCTTTAGTATCATTCCTTACTAGTAATAAATACATTTTTTGTCAAAACATGGTTTTCACTGTGTGAATCAGTTATTTTTCCAAAAGGAAATAGCTAGATGGAGGAGGGGGAGACGTGGTAGAGGGGGGGGGTGTCAGGATATAATCTCTCACACACAACCAACATACCCTGTGGACAAAAATACATCAGTGTCCAGCTCTGGTGGTGATTTCCTGAACCAACGTGTGTTTATACGTCCCATATTTTAAGAAGAGTTGCATAGTTTTAAACCTTCCTAAGTGACAAGCTTCAAACTTTTACAAGGCTAAAATTCGGAAAAAAGAGTACATTGTTTTGAATCAAATTTTAATACACAATTCACGAATGTAAGTTTTTGCTGAAATAATTTAATAACTAAAACATACAGTATTATATAATTTTCTTCCTTCATAAATTATATTTGACTTATGCATTTAGAGTGTTTCTTAAAATTCTCTTATTTTTTTTCTCTTAAATAAGTGACAGTTGTGTAACCAAGTTTGATTTACAATAGAACATGAAAGACATTTTTACTGCCATAGATAACCCTATTACATTGTAGGATACTGGTAGGAAAAAAGGCCTTCCAGATGGTTATAATTGGTAAAATCGGACTGTAGGTGTATTTGTATTTTTTTTTAAGTTGTCGTTCCTAGGCTAAAAATAACTTAAAGGTTCCCCCAGACCGGTGCGAATTACTCGCTGCGTATAATTCACGTTGCTAAAATTGCGGTGGTGTATATACACGTGGTCAAGCCGGCACGGCAGTGTAGAGTTGCGGCTGCGTTCGTGCAACGTTTTTATTCGCCGATTACCGCGTTTTTATCGCTGCCACGTCTTTACCGTAAGCTAAAAACAATGGTGAAAACAGAAGAAAATAAAAATGGTTTGAAATTATCCTATTTTGTATGATTTATCACAAGAAGATTACAAAAATATAAGGAATAGAGACAAAATATGGCTTGAAATCGGGAAAAAATTAAATGGAAGTGTTAAGTGATATTACAATGGTTCATTATAGGTATCTACTTTTGTTATATACAAAATGTATTTATTTATTCAATATTTTGAATTTGATATATACTGATTTAGGAGTTGAAAAAAACCCGGGTATTTAAAAAAAACAGTTGGATTATATTGATCGAAAATAGTTTGTGAACTAAATAAAAAAAATATAAAACACTATTCCGTGCTGGGGAAAAAATACTAACCCGGCATTTTCTGACACTTCTAAGGTAAGTAACAAAAGGGCCTCTTCTTCATCCGATGAATCACAATTCATTTTAACAGAAACGCTGCGACTAAAGCGACGCTTCATTGCCGCTTCCGCTGCGAATAATTTGCGCCGGTGTGGGGGAGCCTTTAGTCAACTTTCTTGATTGTAATTCCTAAACTTTGTAGTAAATCTTAGTGGAAGTTAAAAATTTTTGTCGTTTCGATACATATAATGAATACTGCTAAAGATATTTTTTTAGATACACAAGTTACTTTTTTTTATAACATTTGCCACCCAGTCATAATAGCGTAGGATTAGCTTAAATTATTATATTATACTACTATAAAGCCACAAGGCTGACTCACTCATTGACATTAATGTTTACCCACTTCCAGACGAGCTATAAACTTGAAATTTCTATCCTGTAACCGACAGAAAAATTCCAAAAAGTATTAAAAAAATTTATCCTAGATATTTTTTTAATGGCAGAACATTTAAAGTCGGTGCGGACCTTTCTTTGGAGGTCTCTTGTGGATAAATGGTAAGACCTATCCAAAAACGGATCTGGAATTACATTAGTTTACATCCACTTGCAAAGAAAGTTCACTGGGGGTTCGGGGATGTAGCCCCCAACGAGCAAAGCGAGTTACATATAAAAACCTATTTTTAGTATGTATTTTGGTTTAATTTTTTATTTAATTTTTTAACTGTGTAAAGTTAGTCTGCCTACTAAACTAAAGGAAATGGGTCCTAATCCTGGAACACTGAAACATGTTTTATTAATTAAATTGAGGATTATCCTTTCACGTTGCTGTGTTGAATTACTGTTCTGGGGCTTGTTCCTGATTTTGAGATAAGTTAGTTTTTGAGTCATATTCTGGTCATCTGCGTATTGAAAGAGTGAAGTGAAACAACCAATAAGAAATCATATATATGATAGTTTTGTAAGTAGCTCAGTTTTATTTTTGGTGAAATCTTCCCCCAATTTTAAATCTTCTCAGAATAAAAAGCTATGACAAACTATTATTTACATCAACAGCCATTATTATCAAGTCTCCCAACTCATATATAAGTTTTTTATTTGACGTATTATTTGTTCACATAACGCGTCTATATATTCGCACCAGCTTATAAAAATGCGACACGGATTAGGGAGGTAGAATTTAAAGGAAGTGTACACAGGTCCACTATGAGAGGGAGACTATTGGTACCATGTTACCAGGCCCATGACTTCCAGGGGCCCGGGCCCAAGATATACATCAACAAGTCGTAGTGGATTAATGCTAAGCAATGACATGCCTGTCCAAAGTATGGAAATGAGCATGCCAAACACACCAGTTGGCATTTTTTCCGTAGGTACTTACTGCATTTGTCACGATTAAACCACTGGATCGGTCCACTCTTGTCTTTTGTTTCTAAACGTTTTAAAGTCGCATAGAGTCTATTATTTTTGTACAGAAATTAAATTTGTAAATTGAATAAAGTCTGGCGGTAATTCAAGTACAATTAAGTTCAATTATTTTATCATGTACACGTAACATTTCATTGTACAGTTAAATTTTAATTTGCGTACCATACTTACGTTTTGTAAAAGTGACAAAAAAATTTAGAAAAATGTTTAAACCTAAGTCGAGCATGGGTGTCGTAGCAGGGGGTTATTTCCACCCTTGGAAATAACTCATCCCTGCCTCCTCCCGACTGGAATAAACTGGCCCCTCCATATTGTTATTTGACTCACATCTGATATTCTTTAATATTAAGCTGAAAAATGGACCCTAATTAAGTTCCAAATAGTTTATAGAAGCCACCAATTTTCAAAAGATGATAGAAAAGTTTCACTTCAAAAAGTGAAAAAAGATTTTTTTTTTTTTAAATCTAAGTGAAGCCACTCTGAATAACTTTTAAAGGGAACCAATAACCAAAATTACTTGGCAAAGGCCATTCCAAGCTGTTTTTAGAAACATAAAACTAAAATAAATTCCAGGTTAAGACCACTTACAGCATCTTCTAGAAGCATCCAATTTTTAAAATTACACTGTGAGACTATGCCATTTTTTTTAAAATTTGATGAAAAGGCTCACTCTAAATAGCTGAATGCAGCAATATTCCAAAAAAATTCTAGATGAGGACCAGTCCAGATAGCTTACATAAGAATCCAGTTATAAAAAATTCAGGGGGAGAACCCCTTAAAATGGCTTATATGATATGTATATAATTTTCCAAGGATGTCCAAGGGGATACTACTCTAAATGGCTTCTATAAGTATTATACAAATTTCAAAAAGTTTAGTCTATTGAGGAAAACGTCTTAAAATATTTTCCAGTGGTATCCAATTTCTAAAGATTTGCCAAAGGATGGTTCCTAGCCTCCTTTTTATATTTTTCTAATTTTCCTCTAGCTAATAAGGTTCCACAGTCCACAGTCACTGAAGTCAAGTATAACAAAGAAAGGGAGGCCCCCCACTTAGACCCTGGCACCGGGCTTGGTTTGAGCACCTGGTGGGCCTGAATATACCCACATTGACGTGGATAAAAAGTGAGAAACCATTTAGGAAAGCCACTTCAGTAAATACGACAAAGAATCAAACCCTGACCTCCTCATCACGGGCAAACAAGACCAGACTAGATAGTTACCTTAACGCGCGTGATTACTGATGTAGGATATTATATTAACACATGGACTACAAATTAGTTTATCTAGGAAAATGGATTTAATACTATTCCTCCTCTACAAATAAATTTTTAATTATATAGCAAGACCAATCCATTTACAAATATTTGAAAAAATTTCCAGCACCAATATGGTATCGAACCAGTCCCCTCTAACCCTATTGTACTCCGCCCTTACCACTGAGTCTTGGGGACAAGCTTTATAATCGTTATTATTCAAAATAGGGCACTTATTATTGTTAAGGATAATCTCCAAAACTTAATCAAAAAACCAAACCCCTAAGTGAACTACGATATGAGGGCATGTTTCATTTCTATGTTATTAACTATGACGTATTCTGCAGTATAATGGGTCACGCAAGATATCCAAGAGCTCAGTGGTATAACCCTCCCTTCCTCATCCTCCTTCCTTTAAACCACCCTTCTTGCTTCCCCTTCAAACATATGCCTTCAGTTTTCTATCAACGACGCAGATATTAACTCTCAATATTTATGGCGACAAAATAGGATATTAGGTGTCCATGCGTTGCGACCGTAGGAAGAGTGGGGTTGGAGGGAATTGGGTTTTGATCGCGAAGAAATGGAGTTTAGCGTTTTGACCGCCCCAGGAGGGTTATTTCCCGTATGGGGGTCCCCACATTACCCCAGCCTCCCCTATAAAAGCGAATTTCCTGCGGCGATCCCCTCTCGTTCTTCTTTTTATATGCGAGCGTTATATGTACCCCTTATAGTCGTTATGATATTTTAATTTTTTTTAGTAGTATTGCATCATAGGAAATGGACCTCTTATATCTAGGGGCTATGAATTTGTTGGATGGAACGTTTTTTGGAGGGGGTAAGGTTATTTTAAAAGTCACTTAGAATATCTTGAACGGAAATAATCTTTTGATACTGTAACCGGTTTCCAGACATTATTTGTGTACATGCAGTTTTTAATTTCAACTGTGTTTGGATGTCTCGACTTAAGTCATAATGCTCGATACACACGGGTGATGTTTCAATACCTAATTCTTTATGGAAACCTATAGAGAGATAATAATGCCAGCTATCGTGAAATTGCCAGCAATGTGACTTCTATGTAGTCTATTTAAATGGCCACGTGGTCTAAAGCATCATTCTACACAATATACTAGACTTCCAGTTAAGGGAGGTTGGGGTTCGAATGCCAGACGGGTTACCAAAGGTGATCTTTATCATTTATAATTTTACACTTTTCTTCAATGTAAGTGCAGATACATTTCCTACGAATATAAACTAGCTTAATCCCTAACTCATTATTTTAGGGTTTTATAGATGAAGAAGGCTTAATATAGAGCTAGAGTACCAGCATTTGTGTGGAGAGAGGGAAGGATAGTTGAAATTATTTAAGATAAGCCCCACCCGCCACCCTCGTTACATCTGACCAGGACTATAACCTCAATATCCCTGTCATAGACAGTATAGTCGTTTTGGAAGAAATAATTTGATAATATTAAGCATGTAAGTACAGTAATATCTCAATTTTCTGGGACGATGGAGGGGAAAGGAAACACGGATATTAGCAATCACAGATAGTACATATAATCCCTCTCTGTTTACCATCACCATTCAAAACTTGCTGCCCTTCGTTTGTATTTATTTAGGCCTATATTAAAAGGGATTTTCCACATTGGTAAATATTAAAACGAAGCAGAGAAATCGACTCCAAATTGACTCCTCTCTGAGAATAGCATTAAGTAATACAATTGAAATTAAAAGAAACCAATTATTGGAAAGTGCTCAACAGCAGAGAGAGGTCCTATTAAATACGTTTAGGTAAGTTGGTTTCTGTTTTTTATTTGTTTGTTATTATAATCAGTAAATAAAGTCACTATTTTAGAATTAATCTTAAAGCTTAATATGTTAGTAAAACTAAGGAGCCACGAAACTAAAGTTCGTTCACGGTAGGAGTTTACCTGGGAAAGGACTTTTTTCCCTACCAGAAATCTATTATATAGTAGGATATTGGTAAGAAAAAAGACCTTTCAGAGGTAAAATCCTCCCGTGAATGAAGTATATATTAGTATTATTAGGGAACCGCGAGTTTTTAAAGTTTAAGAAACACTGTCTTATACCATTCTACTACTGAAGGGGTTTAATCAGTAATAATATGTTAAAATGTTATCAATGTTGAATGCAAAAAAAAATTGTGTTTCCTTAAAGTATTTTCCTGCCAGAATACTGCAGTATTACTCTCTCACCCGTATCAGCAGTCTCATGGTCTAAGGCGCTATTCTCGCAGTAGACTATACTGCCAATGACGGGGTGATCGAGATTCGAATCTTCGTCAGGTATACTGTGAGTGGTTTTTTCAAAAATGTATTCCACTTCCCCTCCAAGAAAATGCAGATACACTTCATCTTAATATAACCTTCCTGGTTCCTAAACCCAGTAGCGTAATTAGTACATAAGTATACTGCCCAAACGGGTAGTAAGACACTGTATTAAATAAAAAATATTGGAAGAATTTAAGATAATGCTCACTACCTTTCAAAGGAAACGAAGGATACATAGCTCTCTACTAATACTTAATGTGTGAAAGGGATTATACATATTGATATATTTTTTACATTTAAAAAAATTCTCCAAACAAGATCTATACAAGGTTAAATTATTGAATATATAATTATTTTTATGGTTTTATGGTAGTTAAAACTAAATACACATACTGAACCACTTTTATTTAAAAAAAATTGTATTATTAAAAAGATGCGTCATAATTTATTTAAAGAGTATATAAAAATTAGCTATAATATTTTGAATATTTTTTAAAAGAGACCACATTTTAAAAGTACAAAATAAATAAAAACCATATATTTTGTTTATTTAATACAGCATCTTACTACCTGTTCAGTTTATACGCATAACTTATGTACTAATTAAATTATTGAGCTAGGGATGAGGAAGGTTGAATTTTAAAGGAAATATACCCACATTTGCGTGAAGTGAGTGTGGAAAACAATTTTGGGGGGGGAAAGCCTCACTTCACACGACTGAGATTATAACCCTGATCTCCCTGTCATCAGTAGTCTAGTTCAACACGAAAGTTAAGCCTTAAACCATGCGGTCACCGAATCATATTGCAATAAAAAATAATGTATTTGCTTTTAATTTTAATTTGGTTACTATATGGTCCACCGAAGGGGGTGGGGGAAAATTGTTGTTTAAAGTAGCTTAGCAATAAATTGTGTACATACAGTGGTGGATCCAGAACAAAGAAAATGGCAAGAAGGGCACCATGATTCAAATATTGCCAGTGTGCAGCCTTTTAAAAATATTAAAATCATTAATGGACCAATTTCAAAAACAAATTTTAGAAATTATTTATAAAATCAGGTTAAATAAAAGCGTTTGTAAGTCGACTATTAGTTAATTACCTTAATATAGATATAATTTACTTTTTTATGTTCATATTTAACAATTTTATGAGTGAGAGTCACATATTTTATTTTATTAAATGTTTTTACCAAACATAATATTCATTTCTTTAAGATGAGAGACAATAACAAGTTTACATAAATTCAGCTTGAAGTTTCCGTGAATATTTGTAGGCAAATCTTCCTTAATTTTTGAATGAAGAATGACCCTGGAAACGGGATGATTCTTGGATAACTCAGTGGTTAGAGCATTGGCGTACTAAGCCAAAGGTCCTGGGTTTTATTTCCGTATCCAGGTGTAATTATTCAATTTTCAAAATAAATATAAATAAAGCTAAATCCTATGTAAGCTATAGAATTATTGGTCTGTAGCAGAAGAGAATTTGAATCATTAGTACATATTTTCCAAAAAATTACGGAAATCCATGACTTGATGCTCCCGCCTGGAATTTGACACTGTGAAAACTCTAAGTCACATCAAAACACAAAACATTGTAATATTTCTTTCATGCTAGAAAGGATGTCGTCCTTCATGAAATGTAACTTTCCCCCATTGCAACTTCCGAAAATGAGGGAGACACTTCTAATGACCAGTATTTGGAATAGAGGAGGATTAAACTCTATTATCTGGGCTCATTGTCAAACCTCAACCAAACTCTTCCGTCTTACGAGATGTCGAATTATATCATTGTCATATGAGCACACAAAATAATAGTTTCCAGTTTATTTTTTTATGTTTCAAAGCAAGAGTTAAACGCATACTTTTTACTTTCTACTCTTTACTTCTTAATTTTTACTTACTTTCTTTTTAGCACTGTGACTTACTACCAGTTCGGTTTATACGATCTCCCTTTACTTTTTAGCTGTGTGCTACAGTAACAAACCCATAAATGCTATTTGGTGGGGAGAGAGGGGTGGAACAGTACATAGTTAAATTTCGGTTAAGAGGGGGGTTGGTTTTAGAGAGCACAGCTCCATAACCACTATAAACAAAGACAATATATGATTACTAAATGCCTCTAGATGCTATTTCAAATCAATTAACGTAGGGCAGCGATTTCAATAATGTAAGTGGCCTTCGTTTAGATATAATGTAGCAAATCTTTTTTCCAAGTACTTTTTCCAATTTGTATCTTTTGGGACAATTTTACCTTTGGTTCATTTTTTACGTGTGTAATGGAAGGTTTAATATCCCCCAAAACCAGGATAATTTTAGGGTTTTACTCGAAGAGAAGGATTAGTGGTGTTGGAACCATATTTGTGTAGGGTGAGGAGGCAGTTGTTGAAAAATAAAGAATTTTTGTCCTTTGACCCAAAGGGTAATCCAAATATTCTTTTCAGGAAAATGTTGCAAGAAAAGTTGATCCACCTAGAAACTATTTAGAAGGGTCTTTCCTTTGAAAATTTTGAAAATTTGGATGATTCTATAAGCTTTTTGGAGTAGTCATAGTAATAGTAATATTGGAAGAATGTAACATATAACATACTTAATAGTATGAATCCTTATTTTTATAATTTTAATAATAATACTTCAAGGATTTGGTTTGCCCAGATAAACATCTGGGAAAATACAAGTTATGTAATTGATTATTTTAAATATATAGCATCAACTATATTGGTATAGCACCACATCGGTGGGAACGCGGACTAAATGTCAGGCTAGCTTTGTCTTATTTTTTGTTGGTGGGAAGGTTGGGAGTAAAATTTCATCTATATCTACTGAGGGAGGTTTTCCTAAATAATTGTTAACAGCCTCTCTTCATGCAAATATGGGTATATTTTCTCTAAATCCTACCTTACTCATCCCATACGCACCAGTGTGATTAAATGTGTGTAGTGAGAGCGGGTAATTATATATGGTGCAAAAAAATTTTTTTATCTCGGCTATGGCCTGTGACATCACCCCTCCACCTTAACATTCTTTGGTTGCTGCATGGTCTAAGGCTTCACTCACGCAATAGACTAGACCATTGATAATAGGGAGATCGAAGTTTGAATCCCGGTCGGGTGTAATGAAAGGTTTTATTCGTAATGGCTTTTCACTCTCCTCCACGCGAATTCGGGTACATTTTCTCTAAATACAACCTTCATAACTCATAATTTATTAGCGTAATTAGTACATGTTCGGCTATGTTCATAGCCTAAACAGGTAATAGGATGCGGTGCTAAAAATAACAATACTAATAAAACACGTGCATTAAAAGACCACTGTAGGCTGTCATTCATACAATCAGGTAACTAGGGATATGGTGTCGAAATAAAAGTGTCAATACTCTACTCAATAAAAGTATCCGAAGAGAAGTATCGATACCCTACAAGTATTGAATGAAAAGAAGAGAAGTATCAATACCATACAAGTATCGAATGAAAAGTATCGATGAACGTAAGTATCGGTATCGAAACGCACACAAACTTTTCTGCTTCGTCTGCTTGAGGTACCCTTGAGTTGACTAAAAAAAGTTTATTTTGTTTGGTTTGTGATGACCGTGCTCATTGATAAAGTTATAGTAGACTGATTGCCACTCGCCCTGTATCTCTTTCAGATTGCATGCTAAAGTTGTTTCTTGCTTGCCGTGCAGGAAATGAGCGAGAAAAAGTTTAATATATTCTCCCTCCTCAGTCCACTCTAGTAAAAATTTAATCCCAGAATGAGTTAAGATAATAAAAAGTGTGTTTCTTTCGATACCGACCCGATACCGGAGTGTGAGTACTAATATCAGTAATAGTATCGGAAAAAAGTATAGAGTAAAACATACTAATATTGAAAGGAAAATATTGATATTTGTAAAATAGCGATATTTTTTTCAAAAGCCTTCATTTATCTCCAGACAAATGTCTTCAAGTCTCCATCCACTCTCCCCCCCCCCCCCCAC